>PVLD010013892.1:0-54243 GCA_004027595.1 Dinomys branickii | reverse complement strand
TCCATTCAAACCAGCTATTCCTCTTCTGGGTATTTTCCCAGAAGATCTGAAAACATCATATCACTCTGATATATGTGCACCCATGTTTATAGCAGCGCAATTTGTAATAGCTAAAATGTGGAAGCAACCCAAGTGTCCATCCACAGAAGACTGGATTAAAAAATTGTGGCATTTTTATATAATGGAATATTATTCAGCTGTAAAGAAAGACAGTTTTGGGGACTTTGTAGGTAAGTGGTCAAAACTGGAGTCCATGCTCATAAGTGAAATAAATCAGTGGTACATGTGCAGTCAACGTATTGTATCACTGGTGTAAGAACCTGAGGGTGGGAATATAAACTAAGAGACATGAAGGGAATCTGTTCAAAAAGAAAGAACGGATGGGACGAGGGAAAGGAGGAAAGAAAGAGGCAAAAATGTGTGTATGTATATATGTATATACATATATGCAGGAGGGCTAACATGGTTCTACTATTGTATTATATCACTTAATGCTAAGGAATAATTGATGACAGGTTATTCAATCAATCTTGTATGTCTGTATGTGTTATCCTGAACACACACTTCGAAGATATCAATATGCAAAGCAGCAACTATTGTTGGGTTTGTTTGTTTGTTTTTGTCTTTGGTTTTTTGCGTTTTTCTGTTGTTGAGAGCATTAATTGTCTGACCAATTTTGCATGTCTATATCTGTGTTCATGTATATACACTTCGAAGATATCAATAGGTAAAGCAACAACCATTGTTGAGTCCATGTCACCTTGTCTGTAAATCAGTTTTGATTGTACTATTTTTTATGCTAATTTGTGTCTGTTTGTTAATATGTTTTTGTGCTTTTATTTAAAAAAAAAAAGAATTGAGTTCACAGCTTTCCTGCTGAGACTTAGCTAGGGGTGCAGAAAGAAGGAAAGGCGTCAAAGTCACAGTAGACAGTGACACCAAAATAATAAAATGCTCACAGAACCTTCCGGGGGGATGAGGGAGGGGTGGGGACACTGTGGCAGGACCAGGTGGCATCACAAGCCCGGTCTGATAGTGCTCGCCCTCACAGGCAGAATTCTTCCTGGCCCAGGTTGGAACCCAGTCTGGGAGGCTGCTGTCCTTGGTAGTTGCATTGACTGTGTCGCTGGTAGTTGCAGAGACTGTCATTGGTCCGAGAGGTTTAAGCAAGGGATGACTCCAGAAGAGGCACCAGAATGGTCTTCCTGGAGTCTGCCCCCATTGTCTGGCAGCCCCTCTCTTTCCACCTTCTCTCCCCATTAGGTCCTCCTCTGTGGTTCTGGAGGTCATGGGTCATTTTTCTGCGTTAGGATTTCAGAACACATCCACCCAACACAGGCAGCTGTGTGATGATTCCAACTTAGGGAAGAGTTTTGCTTGGCCCGTGGTGTCTTTCTTGATCATATGAACTGATATTCTGAAGACTGGGTGCTATGGGTAAGAACGTGGCTGTGCACCAGGCCCTGATTTCTGCTGGGGGTCCAGGGAGAGCAGGACAGAGGCCCAGGGAGAGCGATGGCAGACAGCAGGTATGCACAGCGATGACTTTGTTCTGTTCTATCTTAGTCTCTTTTCTGTTGCTACAACCGAATGCTTGAGACTGGCATTCCAACATTATTTACACAAGAAAGTGGAAGAGGAAGCAATGAGAGGTGATAGCATTTATAAAGAAAATAAATGTATTTCTCACAGTTCTAGGGGATGGGAAATCCAACAGCATGGCACTGGCATCTGGTAAGGGCCTGCTGCTGTGTCAGAACATGGCAGAGTGCACCACATGGTGAGACACAGCAGGCAAGCTAGCTTTGCTTTCTCTTCCTCTTCTTAGAAAGCTGCCAATGCTACCATGGGGGCTGCCTCCATGAGCCCATGTGATCCTCATCACTTCCTCAAAAGCTCCACCTCCAAATACCATCAAGATTTGATTTTGAGGGTTAAGTTCCCGACACACGAAACTGTTAGTGGACACGTGCAAATCTCAGTAGATAGTGACACAGGCAGTGCAGGGAAGTAAATAAGACATAAGCAGGTAGATTCAATAAATTGGGTGGTCAGTAAGTTGGGGAAGTGGCATTCCCAGTTCTGGTAAAGAAAGGAAAGAGAAAAGCATTGAGTACAAGGAAGAACGGGTGGGAAGGAGAAGGCAGAAGAAGAAAGGGGGAGGGAGGCGAGAGTGTGGTGCCGGGTGGCTGGAGCTTAGCATTCGAGTGAACCGCTGAGCAAGCAGGACTGAAAATGGGTGGGGTCAGGGGACAGTGATATTGAAGTCGTGGACTTTATGGTAAGGATCAGGTCTTGAAAAGGTGAGGGGGTTAGTCTGATGCCATAAAGAAGTCAATTTCTTAACTTCATATCACTGTTGCTGTGATTGTCACATTAAGCAAGTATGAGTCATGGGAGGAAAGAAGTCTCCTTGTACCTCCTGAGTTAGAGGTGGGGGGTCCCCAAGGCTCCCCTGCCCTTCCATTCTGGATAACAGAGGTAGACCTAAGTCACATGAGATAGCAGCAACAGTTTCAGTTTAGGAGCTAGCAGTGCTGGTGCACTCTATTTCTCAATTTCTTCCTCTTTAGTCAAAGGCAAAATTGTCCCCCTGTCATCCTCAGCTAAGACCATCATGGAGAACATGGGCTGGACACCAGGATTCTTCCTCTGCTCACACCTACTCCTGCTCTGTACTTGCCAGCTGCCCTTTCAGATTTCACTAGTGACCCAAGCGATGACAGAGAAGAGGAAGTGACAGTTTTTACTCAGTGAACTAGCTTTGCATTCCCTGGTTTAGGCAGGTGGTCAAAGCTGAGTTTTCCCACCAGAAGTGTTTCTCTAGGCTTGGCAGGGGCTCTTATATTGGGTTTTTCTGTATTTTAAACTATGGTGGTGATAGTTCTCATTTGTCTGACCACTTCCTCCTTAGGCTCTGAGTCCTTGGCCAGCCCTGCATTCAATACCAATTGCTTCCATAGTACCCTTTAGCAGAATTGAATACCCCTTCGAATTGGCTTCTGTTGCTCTTGGGGCCATGTCTGGTCCAATAAAATATTCACGCATTCCTTGGTCTAGTCTGAGGTGAGTCAGGAACATCACGGGCATGACCGACACCCAATCATAATCACTATCACTATCATCACAGTGTCAACACCATCGCCATCGTCACCCTCAACACTGTCATCACCACTGTGGTCACCACCGGTTTAAGGCAGGAATCAAACATTCTCCTGAAGGGCCAGAGAGTAAATACTTTGGAACTGGCTGGCCATTTTTTCCCTGTCACTATGACTCATTTTAGTAGCTCTTCTTTGTACCCAAGAGCATGTAAATGAATGCATGTTGCCATATTTCAATAAAACTTTATTTATAAAATAGGCAGCCAAGCTCAGGTAGTGGTTCATTGACTCGTGATCTAAACAGATTTGGGAAATCATATTTTCCTGACTCCATGAGACTCCAATGGCCACACCGTCCTCTGTCACAGGACACAAACCCACCTTACTGTAGAACCTCAGCAGTCCATGCAAATGTTTGCACATATAAAAAAATAGAGACCAGCACAGTGATTCACTCATATTTATCACTCAGCTTCAACAACCTATCTCTCCTTCTTTTAAAATTCTTTTAAAACAAAATACTGAAGGGCAGTGGCAGGGGCCGAGAGATGACCAGTAAAGGATGTATGATTAAAAGGGAAAAAGAGCATCGGAGAAATCTCCTCTCTCTGTTGGAGAAGCTTGTAGCTGTCTCTTTAAGTCATTGCAGAGGTGCTGATGGTTTGAGGTCAGAGAACTCCAGGATCTTCAAACCTCGAGGCAGAGATATTTTCTGACACAGCTGTGCTGGCCCTGTCTGACTTCCTTAAACAGCTGAGGAGAGCTGCCGGGATGAGTCTTCTTTGTAAGTTAAGTGACTTTGCTGATTCTTGCTGATAGCAGCATCCTAGAATCATGGAAAGTCTGGGGACAGCTGTGAGTTAGAACACCAGGCCCACCTCATGCACAACCTTGGATAGGTTGCCCTTGGCCTCTTAAGTCCCGATTTGTCCATCAGCACATTGTGCTAATAATATCTGCCCCTAGAGGGTAGTTGTATATGATTCAATGCAGTAATGAATGTGGTGTCACGTGTTTGAGAATATTCCAAACTCAGTGGAGATGCAAACAGGTTCCTCTCCCCATGTCACTGTTTCTGGCTGTGCGATTGAACCCTGTTTTCCCAACCTCTGTCAACATCCATGGCAGATGATGGATACTTATGAGTTCCTTTCCCTGGATCTAACCCAGCTCATTTCCTTTTGATTTCCCTTCCTTGTAAAGTGACTAAGTGCGCTCATTTATTCACTGAACAAGAATACCGTGACATTGGTTCCATGCCATCAGGCACAGGAATGAAGTGGGCAGACTCACTGTCATCCTGGGACACAGGGTCTAGGGGGGTGCTTACATCATGGCCCTCAAATGGACAAGGCTTGGCCACCCTGTAGTGGTGACTAAACAAGGCAAAACTGGTACTGAAAAACTACCCCTACCATCTCCGCCTCCTGCGCTACCTAAGTAGGTGACAGGAAGATGAAGAGAAAAACCCACTGGAATTCTGAGTCATTAGCTGAGTGCAGAGGCTTGGTGCTCCCTTCCTCAAGGACCCAAGCACTTGCTTGTGCTGCGGTGTGAGTATGTCCCCCAGAATTCATGCGATGGAAACTTAATCTACAAATTCATGTATTTAGAGGTGGGGTCTTAGGAAGTGATGAGGCTTAGATGAGGTCTGAGGGTGGGGTCCCCAGGATGGCATCAGCTTGTTTGGAAGAAGAGGAGGAGAGAGCTGACACTCTTCCTCCATCTTCCAGTAAAATCCCCCCCTGCAATGTTATTCTGCAGCAAGGATATCCTCAGATATTGAGCAAATGCCAGTGCCTCAAGAACCAGAAATTAAAGAAACTTCTGTTCTTTATAAACCACTCAGTTTCAGGTATTTTCATACAATCATAGAAAATAGACTAAGACAGCCCACATGAGAGACATTCCGAAATGATAGGAGAGGGTAAGAGCAGCCAGCAGGCTGAGCCATTCACCCTCTTCCCTCTGCTCTTCCTTCCTGACCTCAAAAGAGGGTGCAGGCAGGAAGCGCTTCAGAGACGATCCCGACAGCTCCCCACAGTATAGGGTAAGGAAGGGCAGTGAGAAATAAGGTCCAGGCCCACAGAGCCTCTACCCTGTGCAGTGATAAGGACAGCAGAGGAGCAAAGGAGGAGAAGGCACATGGACTACAGATGGGACTGCAGTTTTATGTAGAAGAGACTGGACTTCTAACAGTTTCCAGTGCCATCAAGATCTGAGCATCTGCTGAGGAGCACTTCACAGACAGAATCCCATGCAGACCCCACCGCAAACCTATGTGTGAGTCTAGACTAACCTGGTAGCTGGTTGAGGAACCCTAGTCCAACTTTATTAAGCAGAAGAAAAGGATTTATCACACAGGGAGTTGATAAAGAATTGTTTAGTTTTGAAGGAGGGATTAAAGGAACCAATGCCCTGGGACTATACCTAGACCCAGGAATTAATAACTTAGGCATATCTATGTCTTTCCTCTCCTCCCTCTGTCTTTCATCTTGCCGTCTATTTCTCATTGCCTGTCTTTATTTATTGTTTTACTTATTTCTATATTTGTTTATCCAATAGCCCTGGGCAGCCACTTGAAGGACGACATTAGCTTCCAAGTGGTGCTGTAACAAATTACCACAAACTTGGTGGCCTATGGAAATTACACTTCCTCTCTTCTACTTTTGGAGATCAGAAGCCCAGTATAGGCCTCAGAAGGGGTAAAGTCGAGGTGTGGACTGCAGTGTGCTCCTCTATACGCTCTTGTAGAGAATCTGTTTCCTTGCTTTTTTCATGGTGAATCCTTTTTCCACTTTCAAAGCCAGCCATGGCCAGTTGAGTCCTCACATCACTCCCATTAGACACCAGTTCTCTTTCTGCCTCTTCTTGCCACTTGTAAGAACTCTTGATGGGGCTCACACCCCCAGACCATCTAGGAAAAGGTGAGTTACCTTAGTAACTCTAATTAGTTACCTTAATTCCATCTTCAAGATTAATTCTACTTTACTGTGTAAGGTAATAGTCACAGGTTCCAAGGATCAGGACCCGGACATCTTGAAGGGCCACTGCTCTATCTGCCACAACACATCCTAGGTACCTCCAGCCTGACAAGTTCAAACCTACACTCCTGCCATCCTCGTACAAACCTGCATCACCTGCACCCTTCCTCAGCTAAGCTGGTAGCAAGTTCAGCTTTCTAGTTGGACAAGTCACAAAGATTTGGCCCCCTTTCCTTCTGACATCCTACCTCTGCTCAGCAAATCTTATGGCTTGGCCCTCCGCATCTACCCAGAACTTTCTCTCCCTTCTCACCAGCCTAGATTGGATACTATCTTCTTGTCTGGATGATTTCAAGAGCCTCTCATGAAGTCATCTGGGTTCTTCCCTTGTCTTTGGACCACTCTTCATAGAGCAGACAAGGAGGTCTTTTTAACACCTAAAGCAGATCATGTCCCTCTTGATAAGTACCTGTCTCTGAGTGGGAGATTGTATTAGCTGTGTTTCTGTTTTGTTTTGTTATTTGTCTTTTTCAGACAGGATTTCACTGTGCAGTTCAGGCTGGCCTTGAGCTCACTTTGTAGCCCAGGATAGTCTCAAACTTGCAATGATCCTTCTGCTTCTGCCTCCCAGGTCCTGGGATTACAGGTGTGTGCCACCACGTTTCTGGCTGCTATAAACTTGGTGTTTTAGAATTTACCTTACAAATGTGCACCAGATATGCTTTGTTCTAAACTACCCAGTAATATATGTGCATCACTGTGCCTTTGCTTCCTGCCTGTCTTATTGCCTGCACCTTAACCATGAACGCTAACTTTGGGAGGAGTCCTCCTAGGGACCCACTTTTCAAATACAAATCAAGCAGTCTAATGTGCACATCCCCAACTACTCCTTCGTCGCTCTCACATGTGCGCTCACTGTCTTTCCTAATCTCCCCAGCCAAAGAACACTTAACTAGGGATAGCCCAGTGCTCCAGAGCCTAGTGAAATTATTCAAATTGCCAACCCTAAACTTACTCACCCTCCCTCTCCTTCTCCTTCTTGTAGAACCACAGTAAAGGCCCATCTCTGCCAGTCTACCTGCCTCTCTGTTTAGCAACCAGTCCTGGTGCTTTCCCACGTAGCACCCTGGGGAGGACCATGAATAGTAAACTATCTTTTCTGTGGCATTCATGTCCTGATCTGTTGACTTTACTATCCTTCAGATTTTCTACGAGTACACTATCTTTTAGAACAGAACATTAGGATCAGACCGATAAAGTGCTACTTTATTACTGATAAAAATCTCTACTAGAGCACTTGGCTTGGAGGTGATGAACAGCTTGCTAAATCTCTCCTAAACTGAATTTACCCACTCAAACTGCAGGTACCACATACAAAGGGCAGAGCTTTGCTGAGATTACCAAGCAAGCAAACTAAAGTGTTATGTTCCCATTTTGTCAGGCAGAGGTAAAGGAGGGGAAGAGAATCATCTGAGTTCTGACCAAGTAGCATCTAGCTGACTTACCATTTACAGGAGGAAGTAAAGGTGGAGAGAGGGATCATGAGTGCTCTGCAGAAATATGTCTACTGGGAAACAATGTATGTGGAGAATAAACATTCTTTTTCCATTCTCACTGATGCTTTAGTAGGGGAGGACTAGTTTTATGCCCCCAAAGAAAGGCTTATTTCTGCATCAAATTTGTCTGGAAACGGTAAATGGATACAGAGCATAAATACTCAAAGATTCTATGTGTGGAGGACCACCTGAGCAACTCTCCTTGAAAGAGGAGTGATTGCCTCCATTTTGGCTGAGCCTGGCCCTATTTCCATGTATTGACATGTGCAGAGCTGGCTGGGACTTTTCCTTATCCCTGCAATTGGCTTTAAGCAATGCAAGTTGGTCTAGCCAAGGTGCTGATGGTAATCTTTGGAAATGGCAGACCTGTTTTCCTGGACCACCCCTTGCTCCCTCTAGGGAGCCGGGATGAGGTGGGATGTGTGAGCCAATCCTCTACGCTGTTGGCTGGGATTGAGCCTTGGGATAGACACTATGATTTCCTGGGGCTTCAGAGGTTAGACATCAGAGCTGAAGCACCGACTGCAAAACATTAGATACTATTTCAATTGCGTTATGCAGATTGCTCTTTCTGCATATCCTCCCCTCTGCACATGGCAGAGGTGATTTCAGGCCTCCTACCTAGCCCAGCTCATGGCACTCAAGTACTTCCCACCACTTTCACAGTCACTCATCCTCAAGCCAACGCCCTTCTGCACAAATTAATAAAATCTGGGTTTGGCCCTGGGTATAGACTTTGTTCTGGATAGCCATCATTTTGGCTGGACTCAGGACCCCCTTGACTCTTCACCATTTTGGATATTTTATTATGTCTTTATTTACACAATGGGTTGAACTGGAGGTGGTAGATTGGAATTAACTCATTACAATCCCAATAATTTTTCCATAGGATTACAAATATAAACTTCCTGGGTTGCGACGAGGCCTGGGAAGAGCTATCTATATGTATGGATATCTTATACTCTGTAATATGCCTGTAGGTATGGGAAGTATTTTTGATGTGGCTCCCATAACACTAAGCTCTTGGTATCCACTATTTTGTAATTTTGTACACTTGAGTGTAGTCTGGACCTAGTGTCTTTCTTCTGCTGACTTTAACAGAGAAAAAGTGATAGACTCCTGGGTTCAATTTCCAGCACCATGAAAAAGTGGTGGACTATCACTGCCAAGCCTCTCTCTCTTTCCTTCCACTCTCTTCCTCCTTCTCCCCCTCCAGCCTCCTCTTACACTCCTCCTGATGGAGCTTATATCATATAGGATGTGATCATATGTCCAGAAACTGAGGGTAGTTTCTCCAGGTAAGTACCAGTGAAGAACTGAACCTCTTATTGAACATCCCAAGAAAGATTAAATTATGTCAACAACAACAGGAATCCCTGGAAGCACATCCTTTCCCTGTTGATCTCTGAGGTGTCTGTAGCCCTGGAGACTTTTTGAGTGCAGCTGTCAGTGGCTGTGAGGCAGAGACCCAGTTAAGCCATGCATAGATTTGAGCCCCACAGACTTTGTAACGATGGATTGTATAGTTCCAAGTGCTTATGCTTTGGAGTAATTTGTTACATAATAATGACTAGCACATAATTCTTTAGCACAGTGCACTGTAGATAAATACTCAAAACATATACACTGCTTTTTAAAAATTTTCTGACTAAAAAAAATTGAAATACTCATTTCCCCAACTATCTCCTGAGAAAGGTCACATTGCCGGTAAGCTTAGAGCCATTTTCCTCATATCTTCCTTTCTGAGGCTTTCAAATGTCTCCAGTCTCAGACAATTTAGAAGCAAATATAGAATTGCTTTTCTTCCCTTGAGTTCAGAGGCACCAAGAGACAAAACTGAAATGAGCAGTTTTCTTTTTCCTTTTTGCTGTGTTTTCACTGGTCCTGGTTTTCTCTCCTCATCTTCTGAGTTTAGTCATAGCCCAAATTCAGCTGTAACCAAATACCATTAAAGTGGTACCAGATTGAAAACTGCACAGCCCACATAGAAACAGGCCTCCCACTGCCACAGTTGCTATAGAAATAGGGGAAAAGGTGACTAATAAAATGCCCTGTCTGGCTCTTGGTAAAGTAGACAAAGTAATGGTGCCCATGAGATTGCTTACATACAAGATATTCTGAGCTTTATTCCGATACATATTTCCAAGAAAGCTGAGTCCCCGAGAAAGTCACAGATGAATTCACAAGATGAATCAGTCAAAAGGCATCTATAAGGTAATTTTCATGTCTAATAATGGTTTTTCTTGAACATCCACCTAGACTGATTCTTAGCTTGGGCTGAATCAGCGACTGATTCCTGATGGGCACCTGCCCAAGCCAGCTAGGGAAGCTTCATTCTGGGATCAAGATTCAATCTTCTTTTTCTCCTTTCCTTTCCTGTCCTGTCCTATCCTTCCCCTCCCCTTCCCTCCTGTTCTCTCCTCCTCCCTTTCCCTCCCCTCCCTTCCTGTCCCCTCCCCTCCCCTCCCTCTCTCCTTCCGAACCCTTTCTCTCCCTTCCCTTTCCTTCCTTTCTTCTCCCTCCTGCCCTCTTTCCTGTCTTTCTTTCCTCCCTTTCATTATTTTATTGTTTCCCCCTCCCTTTCTCCTTCTCTTCTTTCCTCTCCCCAACTCCCACCCTCCTTCCTGTCCTTTTTAAAATCTTAATATGTTTAGACTTTGCTAAATGGCCCTCTTCTTTTTGTGTTTCTATTTTGGAAGAACCTTTTCATCTTAGTTTCAGAGAGGTTTGTCGGGACCTTTGTATCATGCCCCTCTTTTGTCTTCCAGCAGAGGTAGTTTCTTTAGTCCCTCTCAATTCATTCTTCTTTATAGAGAGAGTGACTGACAAATCGTAAAGGCTCTCAGACTGAGAGATTACTGTAAGGAGTTTCCGTTGCCAGACTTAATTTATTTTACTTACCAAGGTTAAGAAAAGGAAGGCAAAGGAAAAGCTTCTGGCATTTGCTTAATTTGCTCACCTATTTCTACAAGCTTGTTGTTTTTAATAGATGGGGTAGACACATTCTTCTTCCTTTTAGTTTCAAGGAAGCTGAGGAGAGGCTGTGCTTCTTTATCTTCCTGTGAAAATGAGCCTGGCAATGGGCATGACCTGGAGAATTAGAGGTAAGAGAGGGGGAATGGTCCCACAACTCAACTATGAATTACAGAAAGTAATATTGTCACTGTGTCTGTTACCCTAAGTGATCTGTGAACTCCATATGATCTTTATTAAAATTCCAATGGCATCTTTCACAGAAACAGAAAAAAATTTCTAAAATTCAGATGGAACCAAAAAAAGCCCCAGAAATAGCCAAAACAATCTTGAACAGAAACAAAGTTGTAGGCATCACATGTCCTGATTTCAAAATATATTACAAAGCTATAGTAATAAAAACAGCATAGTAGCATCATAAATCAGACATACAGACCAATGGAACTGAATAGAGAGTCCAAAAATAAATTTATGCATTTATTATCAATTGACTTCTGAGAACAGTGCCGAGAATACACAGTGGAGAAAGGATAGTGTCTTTAATAAATGGTATTGGGAAAACTGGATAGTCAACAGATGAACGTTAAAACCTGAAATCATAAGACTACTAGAAGAATGGGGGAAAAAAAACTCTCTTGACATTGATTTAGGCAATGATTTTTTTGGACATGGTCACAAAAGCATAAGCAACAGAAGAAAAAATAAACAGATCAGATTATATTCCACCAAATGGCTTCTGCACAACAAGGGAAGCACTCAACACCCTTCAGACTGGGTAATGATACTTGTACTTCATGTTTCTGAAAAGTGGCATAAGACTCAAAGCATGTAAGGACCTCATCCAGTTTAACCACAAGGAAAAAAATAACCTGATTTTAAAAGTTGGCAGAAAATATTCTCAAAAGAATATGTACACAAGGGCAACAGATATAAGAAAAGATGTTCAGCACAACCAGTCATCAGGAAAATGCTAATCAGAAAAGCAATGAGGTATTAGGTCATCCTTGTTAAAATGTCTACCATCAAAATGACAGACAAATAAGTGTTCATGACGATGTGGAGAAGAGGAATCTTTTGAACATTGGTGGTGGGAAAGTAAATTAGTAGAGTCATCATAGAAAAGAGTATGGAGATTCTTAAAAAAACTAAAGGAATTGCCACATGGTCCAACAATCCCACTTCTGTATATAAAATGAAAGGTAATAGAACTAGCCCAGAGAAGACCTATGGATACCCCTATTTACTGCAGCATTATTCATAGCAGCCAAGAGACAGAATCAGCCCAAGTGTCTATCCATGGATAAATGAATAGAGAAATATATATATATAAATATAAATAAATAAATAAATATATATATTTCATATATACATAGTGGAGTTATATTTGGCATTAAAAATGAGGGAAATCCTACCACTTGTAACAACTTGGATGAAGATGGGTGATATCATGATAAGTGAAAAAAGCCAGGAACAGAAAGAAATATATCATGACAGCACTAATATGTAGAATCAAAACTTGGGCTGGGGATATAGCTTTATGGTGCAACACAGGTCTTGTATGCCTGAGCCCCTCAGTTCCATCCCCATATCAAATAAATAAATAAACAAATAGCTCATAGAAATAGAGAATAGAATGTGGTTGCCCGTGGGGCTAGGTGGGGGGGATGTGTTGGGAAATGAGGAGAGATTGGTCAAGGGGAGCAAAGCTTAAATTACATTAAAATTATGTTACATAACTTCAGGAGAGTTAATGCATGGTAAATAACAATATATTGTATACTTGAAGACAGCTAATATGCTTGCTCTTAAAATTCTCACCACATACAAAAAAGGTAACTATGTGAGGTGGTAGATATGCTAATTATTTGAGTATATCATGATGCATAATGTATTAAGATAAAACATTATAGATAAAGTTTTATTTGTCAATTATATTCTAATAAAACTGGGTAAAACAAAGGTAAAAATCCTGGTGCAGTATAGATTGTAAAAGGCAGTGTTTCTAGAGGAAGTGAGCTCCAATCAAAAGTCTTGTGAGGCGCTGGTGATTTCCTTCCAATAGGAACCATACTTTAAAAAAGTTATGCAATCATTTTTCCTGCCCTTGCCATTCTCCATTTACAGCCTATTTCATGATGGGAAGAGCTGAATGTAAATGATGTTGTCAGGCTCTAACTGTGGTCATACATCTTTGTAAAAATTATTATTTAAACCAAACTGATTCATCATAGGCTTCATCGTTTTTCCTCTGCTCTACTTCAAACCAGGCTGAAGTATTGAGCTTAAGTCTATTTGTGCACCCAGACCGTGGAATGGTGCTGCAGTCTGATTAGGTGGAATGCAAGTGTTTTAGTTGTGGAAACCTTTTGATAACAATGGCATCTGTATGTGTTATATTCTACGTGTGTGTGTGTGTGTGTGTGTGTGTTTGTGGGTGTGTGTGTCTCTGTGTGTTCACTGTTTCATATAACTCATGTTAGCTGGGCATCCCCATATCTATAGAAGACTACCATAGGCCACCATCCCACAGTTTTGATATGCAATTCTTCCTGTGGGCAGTTTTTGTGTAACGGGGTATAGAACTCGTGTACCAGGGCTGTCTTTATTTAGGAATAGGATCACAACAACCTACCCATAAACTCAAAATTCAGGCCCAGGTTTGTTCAAGGAAGCACCCTGGTTTGTTCAAGGAAACCCACTTGGCAAAGTAGCCTGTGGATCTGCAAGGTGGAGTGGCCCTGGCATACGGGAGTGAGGTGATGCTCACCCACTCTTAACCAGTGTTTCCTTCTACCTCCACTCGGGAAAAGTCTCTCTATTTGCCCTTCCTACCCTTGGGTTCTACATCAAGGATACAACCAAGCCTGCTCAAAAATTCAGAAAAAAGCAATAAAAATGTAATAATACATTAATATAATATAAATAAAAATAAGAATGCAGCATAATGATAATTTACCTAGCATTTATGTTATGATGGATCTTACAAGTAATCTAAGATTATTCAAACCACACATACAGGAAAAAGTGCATGGCTTACATTCAAATCCTATACCATTTTACATCTGCAGGTTCTGGAACCAATCTCCCATGGACATTGAGGAACACTTATACTCTTTTTATGCATTTTAGCTAAGTGAGGAATATTTTTTATATAGTTTAAAGTATCATCTCCTCTGTGAGAGGTTGGCACTTACCCTTCACTCTAAAAGGCTTAACTGAATGCAAACTGTGAAGTGCTTTCTCCTACAGAAACACCAGTGAGTAAACATATCTTCATTTTTTCTACCAAGATATATATCCTGTATGAGTTTTGCTAGGGATACTATAACAAAGTACCATAAACTGTGTCTCTTGAAAGGCAGTTTATTGTCTCACAGTAACGGAGGCTAGAAATACAAGACTGAGGTATTGACATGGGTGGTTCTTTCTGAGACCTGTAAAGGAAGGATCTGCTCACATCTCTCTTGGCTTATAGATTATCATCTGCCTGTTCTCATGGTGTATTCCTTGTATATGTGACTGTCTCCAAATTTCTCCTGTTTATGAAGACACAGGTCATACTGAATAAGGGCTTTCCCCCATGTTCCTACCTTGATTTGACTATCTTTATAAAGATACTATGTTCAAATAAGGTTATAATGTAAATTACTGGGGATTAGGACTCCAGTGTAAGTTTGGGGGTTGGAGAAGGACAAACAATCCAACCAATTAAAAGTCTTACGTTCTAGTTCAAAAAGTTATGCTTATTAATTGCTCCAGATTTGGATGCAGAAAAGGTTGGAAATACATGGACATCTTTAGCGGTCTTTATGCGACAGCTCTTACCCTGCTAAGCCCAGTTCCTGTCTTAGGTGATGACAGACAGTTGGCCATAACTGGACTAGGTGATGGTAATGTGCTGTGGTCTGCGATGGCCCTACTCATGTGTGACCCTAATCATGAATATGGCTGTCAGATTGACATGAAGTCCAGAATACTAATTTTCACCTTAGTAGTTATTATTATTGCAGAAATGATGAAAACCTGGCTGTCTGAAGTTATAAGTAATTAGCACTTTCAGTGATTTGCTCCAAAGGGACACCAGCTTGACTGAACATGATGGACTTTTAATTAACTCTTATTGTTGGCAACACAAGATTTCTCTGTTAGTGTGGGCTTATAGGGAGGTGTTCCATTAAGTTGCTAAATATTCTGTCACCTTGATGAGCTATTTTAAATGTGCACTCTTGCCCAGCCACAGGGAGAATGAAAATGCCTCCGGGTGGCTCAGAGGAGGGATCCCAGTGTGGGCTGAGTTTGTGCTGTAGAGACAACAAAGTTAGAGAATGTATCTGCTTATTTGGTCTTTTTTTTTTTTTTTTTTTTTTGGCGGTACTGGGGATTGAACTCAGGACCCTGTGCCTGCTAGGCAGGCGCTTATTCCACTGAGCTATATCCCCAGCCCTGTATCTGCTTATTTGGAACCAGCTAGTTAAACCATTGTTATCTCTTGAGTGAAAGTTAGGCTGCAAGGGCAGGGCCATAGGCTATGGTGAGGAAAGGAAGTTTACATTTACTGTATGCAGATGAAGGAGAGCAATGGAAAATACCTTAGTAGCTGTCTTTCACAGAAGGAAAATCTCAGCCTCACAGAGACTTGCTGGAGGTCACATGATTTTCAGCAGCTGAGCACCAATAGCTTATGTGGGGAGGATTTTCTTGAACTGGTTATGAACAGTGCTGCCTTTGGTAGATTGCAGTAGCTTTTCCAGTCTGTCACTTGCAAGAGTTCCTCTTCTATGCCTACAGTGCATACATGTGGTATGTCTTGGTTACTTTTTTCTTGTTACTGAGACAAAATACCCAATGCCCCAAATGAAGGAAGGAAAGGTTTATTTAGCTTATAGTTTGTGGAGATTCAGTCCATACTTGGCTGGTTCAGAGGCAGAGTGCCACAGGGCAGAGGGCAAATGTTCATGGCAGCAGAACACAGCAAAAATAACCAGAGCAAAAGGGAGGAATGGCAGCAAGCAGCCTCTTTCCTTCCCTTACATTGTAAACTGCCTAACCACACCCAGGGGGCGAGGTGTAGCTCTCAAACAATCTCCATGCCCTCCTTTTCCACAGGCTCAGGATGTGTACAAAGTAATCACCCTGGCTTCCTGCTGAGGCTTGACTGAACATGATGGACTTTTAATTAACTCTTATTGTTGGCAACACAGGATTTCTCTGTTAGTGTGGGCTTATAGGGAGGTGTTCCATTAAGTTGCTCACCCATAGCATGGTGCCTCTATGTCCAGAACTAGTTTCTTCTGAACCTTTATTCTCTTTTGCATAGAAGTGGGGTGACCATTCTTTCCCTATTGTCTGAGATGGAGGGGTTTCTCTGGATGCAGGAGTTTTAGCTTGAAGCCTGAGAAGGTCCTAAGCAGAAAGACATGAACTGGTCACCTTAGATTCCAAAGGACTCTTTCCATCAGTCACTTCTTTCCCTGGCATTCTGGCACCAAGGAGACCCATCATCCTCCAAAGCTCTTTCCTGCTTCTTCTCCCAAATCATTGTGTTTCCAAGTCTGTCCCTCTCGCCCTGTGTGTTTCCCAGGACTCACCTACCATTTTCCTAAATTCTCTCTGCAAACCCCAGTGAAGGAGGCTCTCTCGCTGGGTGAACCACGTCTGTGTGCTCCTTAGTCTGTGATCTTCTGCTCAGCTGCATATTTGCCCCTACACGGGTCTGCATTCATCTCTGACTTTCATCAACCCAATCACCCATTACTTGACTCATGTATAAACTAAGATTTGCGGTCTTTTCTTTCTCTGAATTAAGCTGCAGTTATAGTTTTACATATAGCAAGGGATTTGGTTTTTTTTCTTGTAGTTGCTTTCTGGATTTGCAGGAGATGTGGGAAGATTCAGTTCTCGATTGATCACCCTTATCTCCCAGGAATCCAGATACCCAGAAAGCTGGAAAATTTTTCCTTCTACCAAGAGGTCCCCACTCTATGGCACCAATGCCGCTCTACTCTGTGGGGCCTGGGCTTCCTGCCCCACCAGTCAGTCTAGCAATTACTCTCGGGAGGGTGGGCTCAGGATGAACCATTCACCAGGCACCTTGCCATTCCTGGAAAGTGTGTCAAGTTCTTTCATGTCTCCATACCTTTGCTTATGTGGTTACTTCCGCCTCAAATAACCTGTGCCTACTTCTGCATCCGGAAAAATTCTATGCATCCTTCAAATTCAGCTTAAATATCATCTTGCGTGAGCTTTCTCCACCCCGCTTGCAACTTATTCTGCTATGTGAATGCATCTCCTCTTCTGGGTGGTGCTACAACATCGCTTGGCTGAGATCTTCATGTCGTAGTGCTCGTTCTGCCAGACATAACATATATTCTCTGTCTTAGCAGACACCCCCTGCCCCGAGCCCCTCAAGGTCAGAGACCATGCCTGATTTTGCTTTGTGTCCTAAGCATATAGCACTGTGCATCACACAGTGTAGGTACGATCGAGTCTTTGTTGAATGCGTGAATAAGTAAATAAAATATCTTATGCCAGGCTTGCGTCAAAGACAGCTCCACGAGGTAGGCAGCATTCACGCAAGGCTCTTCTCACCATTCACAAAGGCACAGCTGACTTTGCAGACTCAGCCTCTTTAGGAAGCACTTGCCTCTTTTATTCCACTTTATTATTTATTTTAAAAAGAAAACAATACGATGCTTCCTGAGTGCTGCTCAAAGCACACCCATCAGCATGCTAATCACCTGGAAGTGTCATCCAAATCTGCCAATTTCATATATTTGCATATTTCCTGAGCAGTTCCCCATTCCCCTCCCCCCCCTTTCATTAGCTATTCTTGGAAAAGCTGCACTACCTCCATATTGCTCAAACTGACTTGATTTTTATTTCATTTTGTAAAGACAGATTTGCGAGATGATGAATTAGTCATTGCCAATTTCATGCGTTTACGCTCTGCGCATTTACACCTTTTATTTATTCAGCCCCTTTCTCTCCTTCTGGCTCCAGATGGTGTGGCAATACAGCCTCGGGTGTAGAAGGCAGAAAACTCATTCTCCCACCATCTCGCCCCCCAGTGAAGGCTCCAGCTCCACCGTGCAGGGTTTGAATGTCGCATCACCCTCTGGCAAACGTGGCTGCCTCTGCAGTTCTCACTCACTGGCTCAGGAGCCAGCAAATGGCAGTGAGACAATGGGAACTGTCAGATACAGGCTCTTTTCGCTCCAGTCGCTGCCCTACAAATAAAGCCTCAGTGGGACCGTATTTTGACATATTCACAGATGTGGGTTTTTTTTAAAGGCTTCATTCACTCAGGCAGCAGACCACAAGCGTCTCAAGAGAAGACTGACACAATAGAACTGTGAAGCAAAAGAGTCAAGTGTTTAGATTTTCAAAAGCCCAGTGTCCTGCTGGCAGACGAAGAGAAAAATTTGGAATTACGTGCAGTCAGGCCAAATGCACATTCTCCTGCCTTCCTATGTGTGAAGTGGAAATTTAGGTAAATATGTGAAACAAGGAATTACATAGGTAGAAGGGTCAGAGAGAGAGATGTTGGTGATCTCTGAGAGGCGCATCCCATACCTGCCCATCCTCCAAAGCTGAGCCCTGAGGGAAGAAACAGACCACAAGACAAGGAGCTTGGTGGTTATTGGGGGTATCTGAGAGTGAACCAGCCTTTCCTTGCTTTGCTGTTGGAATCCAGGGAAGTAACTCATGTGCATGTTTCCTAGGCTCACAGGCTCAGTAGAGTAGGAATGATGTATCACCTCCAGACAAAGAACAACAGAGATAAGCTGCCAACATGTGAGATGAAAAATTCATAAACCCATGAGACAGGGACAGTACCAGCTAATGGGATGAAACTGGTGAGGATGCAGCATCATACATGAGGGTGGGCACCTGCTACAGTTTGATTCTAGAATGTTCTTAGGAGACTCAGATATTAGAAGCTTGGTCCCTACCCCTTCCATGAGGAAATCAGGAGGTGATGGAAACTTTAAGTGATGGGCCCAGTGTGAGACCTTAAGTCACTTGCAGCATGCCCTCAAAGGGAAATGTGAGGCTCTTATATTTTGCCCAGGGCATGAGATGAATGGCTTTGCCGTACCACATGCATCCAGCCTCTCCACCATCCCCAAAGCAATGAAGCTGACTGGTAATAGATCAAAATCCCTAAAACTGAGCCCAAATAACCCTTTCCTTTGATTATCTTTGGTATTTGTTGCAGAAAGCTGAGTAACAGAAAATTAATTAAAACAATGATCAAGGATAATTTGAAGTGTACACCTAGCAAACATCTGAAGGCTTAGGAAAGAGCTGTAAAATCTGTGGCCTGTGGCTGCAGCTAAGCGGTTGTATCATCAAAAGCCCTAAAAGGTTCACCACCACTGACCTGCGACAATGCAGACTTACCAAGCATCTGAGGACCTAGGATAACACAGAACACAAAAACTGATGGCCTCTAGTACCATGGGCCTGCACAGGTCCCTTAGATAGCAGAGAGAGCTGGGGAGTAAGAAGTCCTTGAGTTTTTTGAAGAGATCCTCACTTGATTGAGATGGTCTGCGATCAGGTGAGATTTCTTAGGGTAGAGTGCAGATTAGAGGTGTAGGTAGACATTGAGGCTAATTATGGGGAAAATAGAAGAGGTTTGTTTCTTGCACACATATGTTTGAGCCTAGGACTAATGAAGCCTAGGTCTTATTGAGCAAAAGTACATGAATTGACTTCAAAGTTCCTGTGAATCCTAGACTCCTAGAAGGAAATAGAGAGATCACAGAGGGCAACCATACACAGTGGTACCTTGGTTTATGACTTTAATTTGCTCTATGATTTTGGAAAAGATGGCTGCATTTGTGTTTGTGAGGGAAAGATGGTTCCAGTTGAGTTTGTCACATAATGCAAACAAAAACAAAATTTTGCTGAACACTTCTATTTATGAACCAAACTGTTTGCACACAAAAGTATTCCTGTCCGAGGGAGAACTGTGTTTGCTGAATTTGGCCATTTTAGGCATCGGACCTATCAGTACCCCACATTTTCTAAGGAGACAAGTAGAATCTTTCTGTCCTACAAGAACTACTGATTGTATCAGAAAATCTAGTTTTACTTCACACCACGAGTGTCCATAAAGAAGCATTTTAAAGTTTTAAAATAGCCATGGACTGTATGTGTGTGTGTGTGTGTGTATGACTGGGTATATTTACGCAGAAAATGAAAGGATAGAATGACACCAGGGGACAGGTCTTCTGCCCTTTGAGATGACGAACCCCTGCAGGGGATGAGCTCCACACACAGGACAGTAACAAAGGGACAGCAGGAATAATTTTATTGGCAGAAATAGGACCAGTTATTTAATGTTACTTGTAAGACTTAAATATAGCTACATTTGCAGGCTGTGAAACATAACGAAGCATAAAAGGAGCGGTCAAATTAAGCCCAATTGGCTTTTCCCAAGTTTTCTCATTAATTTTCATTTTCTCTGTTTGCATCCCATATGTCATCTTTGCACAAATTCGGTGAAAACTGACAGGGAAGGTATGAAGAAAAATGCATGGAAAAGTGTCATTGTTTTCACTTGCTCTGCAAAATAGGAGTGGGGGAGGGAAGACTAAATTATTTGATTTTAGAAGTGTTAAATAAAAATTACAGTTCGGGACTAAGCTCCTTCACTAGACACTAACAGATTTGGCTAAAAATGGAATCGCTCATACTAAAGTTTTGAGATATCAAGGTTAGAGAGATAATAGTCAAATTTCCCAAGCAGACTAGTTTCAACTGGTGTAATAATGAAGCTGTCTCTGGTTTAATCATTACTTACCTTGAAAGAACCAGTTATTTTCCTATTACTTTTCTTTCTCTCTTCCTTCTTTTCTTTCTCTCTTCCTTCTTTTCTTTCTTTCTTTCTTTCCTTCTTTCTTTCTTTGTTTCTTTCTTTCATTTCTTTCTCTTTTGCATCAATCACAGTCAAATGCTTTCATTCCTTTTTACTCTTGTTTGTATTCTTTTTAGTATATGTTTGCCCTACATTAGTAATTCTATTCCTTGTGGGCAGTTGGTACATGTACATAACATGTCATAAATCTTCTTTCATCCATTTCTCCTCCCTTCCCACTTCATCTATCAAAATATCTGATTTCTCCTTTTTATTTCTGCTTTCTTCAGCCTTTCTTTGTTTGTAAAGCCAACCTCCTTTGCTTGAACCATTAGAACATTTATTCTCTGGGGCTGGGGATATAGCTCAGTGGAATAAGTGCCTGCCTAGCAAGCACAGGATCCTGAGTTTGATCCCCAGTACCACCAAAAAAAAAAAAAAAAGATATTTAAAAAACAAATAAAAAAGAACATTTATTCTCTGTTTTATGGAATGAAGTGTTTGCACAATTCTAGAATCACAAAATAAAGCCTATTAAGATTGTTAAACTAAATTGTTGCAATTTTGTCCTTTGATGGAGCAATTTGATTTAATTTGGTGTTTGTTGAGCATAAACTTGAAGCCAAGAACTCCAGTTGGTCCTGGGGAACCAAAGCGAACAAGTGTGGCCTCCATCCTGAAGCGCTGCAAGGTTCCTCTACAAGTGTCTGGTACAATCTGGCCCACTGGTGAGTTCTGTGGGTGTAGGTGGAAGAAGGTATTAGAAACAGAGAGAGTAGTAGCTCTTTATAAAGGAGACCAGCCAGTAAAAGTCACAATAAACCCTATCCAACAATCCCTGTTCCTACAAGTTTTGCAAAGGAAGACATCCTCACAATATTGAGGTAAATAAAAGTCTGGGTGAGACTTTACTGTTCTTACTGAGGCCTTATCAGCCATACTATAGTTCTATCAGATTTCCACAAAGCCTTTGAAATGCAGCTCCTTCCCAAGACTGCACATGGAGAAGTCCCAAGGTGGCATTTCATGTGTCTATTATACCAGTAGGATTTCACAGTGGTGATGGAGGCTAGCAGGATTTCCACATGGTAAGGAAGGTCTCCCTGGGATCAGTCTGGGTGTCCCTACAACAGAGCCCTTATTTTGAGGCTGGTATAGGATATGTGGAAAACAGCTATGAAAGGAAACTAGAGCATGAACTTACCACAAATATCCCTGGGAAAGTACAATCATTTGCTTATTGTCTCTGAGAACAGGAATAAGGTAGAGAAATCACAGGGTGAGATGACTTCCAGCAGCCACAAAACAAAGAGTCTATGAAAAGGTGAAGAACACAGTTCATACCTTCCTTCTGCCAGAAGGGCTCACACAATCTTGATTGCCCAGGGTACATGATCAGAGGTGCTGGCTACTTCCCCTTTGGTGAACAAAAGCACAAGCCTACCCCCAAGAGGCGGGGTATGCGGGATCTTTCCACCTCATTACCTAACAGGGGCCCTCGAAAGAGTCACTTTATCACTCTGAGCCCCTATTTCCTTCTCTGCAGAGTCGCAGTGTCAAGCAAGGTTCAGTGCCATGCCCGAGTTTAAACCTTCATATTGCTTGACTGAAGGCAATCGTGTTGAGAACTACAGGAGCATCTGGGAAGGGTAGTTTTTAACTGTAATAACCTCTGCAGAAGTCACTGGCAGGATCGGATCCTTGCCCCACGCAATATGGACATCAAACACAGACTGGTTTTCATTAAGTTGCAGTGAAACTTTATTAGAGCACAATTCAGCAGACTGTCCCGTAGGTACTTTAGTTCAATTAAGAGGCAAAGCAGGCTGTTCCATAGGCAGAGCGATCTTCAAAAGGACAACAGAGCTGGCTACTGCATAGACAAAGTGGCCCCAAACAAAAGGTGGAGATCACTATCATGAGGCCTCAAAGGAATATCATTAAGTTATTCATGGGTTTTTAAAGAAGACTCAGGTGCCTTTGGATGAGGTGGAGTTTAGTTGTTAGCAGTGATCTCATGGAATTTTCCTGGGCCATCTTGCTTCTCTCAGGAAGTGCCATGCTCGGCCCTTTGATTAACCATTTGCTCTCCTTCTCTGGAGCGCAGCAGCTCACACCCCCCTTTTTGGGATGTACTAAAGGTTAAACCCAGGCTAGGCAAGTGTTCTATCACTGGGCTACAGCCATAGCTTTTAGCATTTCTGTGAGGTTTCTTTTTAGTTTTTAGACATCTCACTAAATTCCCAAGTTGAGCTCAGACTTGCATTCCTCCTGTCTTGGCCTCTCAAGTAGCTGGAATCACAGGCATGTGCCACCACACCCAGTTCAGCCTGTCCCTCTGAATAACCACTCACTTGCTTTTCAAGGGGTACAGAGTTTGCCCTTGCTTTGGTTGCTCACTTGCTTGCTTCCCCCTCTTAGTACCCAAAGTATAACTCTCTGCACGGCCCTTACACCAGGGGGCTATTGCACCTGTTAGCTCCCTGCTTTACAGGTATAACAGAGTTGAAATGGGTGTTGAGTGAGTTCACAGTATCTGCCAACAGACTGCTTCTTAGGGGTCATGAGATAATTCAGTGGGGTGATGAGGGAGGGGTGTGGAATGCAGTGGGTTTGTAGCCAGCAAGTGTCCTTCTCTTTCATCATTGAAGAATCAGGTCAAATTTGTTCTGAAGGGAGTCAGGGATTGCTTGGTCTGTCGTATGAGTAAACCGTTGTCTAAGTGGCCAAAGGTTAAGCACACTTTGTTTGGATAATGAACAACCATTATAGAGCCCTTGGATTTGTCTATTTTATTGTAAAGATAATAACCTTAAGTCTTTGCCAAGATCAAATGTAAAATAAAACTGCAGCCACAGCACAACAGTACCCCTGAGAAGTGATCAAGATAGGAGAGAGAAGAGAAAGGCGCAAGAGAAAGAAAGGAAAAGACGGAGACAGATCAAGAGACAAAGACCAGAGACAGAGACAGAGACAGAGACAGAGACAGAGACAGAGACAGGAAGATAGACAGGAAGACAGGAAGACAGGAAGACAGAGAGGCGAGCCATGCAATCCTAACAAGCAAACAACCCTAAGAGAATTTCATAAAATAGTAATTTCTATAGAACATTAGTTCTCTGTGCCTTAACAAATTTTTATTATTTTACTTTTATTTACTTTCATTAAGAAATATTGGTTGGGGGACTGGGGATATAGCTCAGTGGAATAAGCGCCTGCCTAGCAAGTGCAGGGTGCTGAGTTCGATCCCTGGTACCGCCAAAAAAAAAAAAAAAAAAAAAGAAATATAGGTTGAAGTAGCATTCATCCCAGGGATATAGAGATGGTTCAATATACACATATCAATAAATGTAATATACCATATTAACAGAGGCAAATAATAAAACCACATGATCATTTCAATAGATGTAGAAAAAGCATTTGTCAAAATCTAATACCCATTCATGATAAAACCCTTACAGAAAATTAGAATAATGGGGCTGGAGGTACAGCTCAGTGGGCTAAGTGCTTGCCGCTAAGCACTAGGGCCCTGAGTTCGATCCCTGGTCCCGGAAAAAAAAAAATAGAATAATGGTCTTTATCTCAATCTGATAAAGGCCATCTATGACAAATCAACAGCTAACATCATACTAAATAATCAAAAACTGAAACCTTTCACTCTAAAATCAGCAAGAAGACAAGGATGCCCACAATCACCACTCCTGTTTAATATTGTTTTAGAAACAACAGGGCAATTACACAAGAGAAATAAATAAAAGGGATAAGACTAGGAAAGGAAGAAGTTAAATTATCACTATTTGCACATGATGTGATTTGTACATGATGTGTTGCCATAGAAGACCGCAAGCACTCCACCAAAAGACTTCAAGATTTAATGACCAAATTCAGTAGTGTAGCTGGATACAAAGTCAACACTCAAAAATAAATAGCATTCCTGTCCACAAACAACAAATTAACTGAAAGAGAAATTAGGGAAACCACACTCTCACATAGCATCCAAAAAAAAAAATGAAATACTTAAGAATCAATGTAACAAGGAAGGTAAAATACATTGAAAATTATAGTACTCTGAAAAAGATTGAAGAGGATATCAGAAAATGGGAAGACACCCCTTGCACATAGATAGGGAGAACCCACATAGTGAAAATGGTCATACTCCCTGAACTAGCTTCCTACATAGAAGAACAGGTCATAGACACCAGGAGGAGTGGCCAGGGAGAACTCTCCTAGAAACCTCCCAGAGTCAAGAAGAGCCTGGCTCACTCTACTTTTGCACCTGAGCATTGGTTTAATTGTAATCCAGCTAAATGTATACATGTTTCCATTAGTGCATCTGTGGTGGATTGACAACTGGAGATCAACTTGTAACACCCAGCTCAACTGAATCAGCATGGTGCTGGATGTGGAGGGCCACCTGAGGGTTGTTGCCAACAACATAAAAAGGAGAATTGGAGAGGAAGAGGGAGTGCCGTTGGTTCTCCCTGGACTTTTGGTTTTCCTGGAGGAGCTTGTCATGCTCATTTTCCTGATATGAGCTCTGCTGTTCTCATGGTCAAAGGAGCTTGGGATGTTGTTGTCACTGAGAATGGCTACGGTTCAGTTTGGGGGAGCTCTGCTCCTTACTTTGAGCATCAACCCCTGGCTCTGGAGGGGAAGATGGTGCACTGCTCAGTCTCTTGGAGAACTTTGTCACACTGGCATTCCTGATATGAACTCGACTGTTCTCTTTATCAGAGGAGCTCAGGACCTCATTGTCCTTGAGGCTGGCTGTGGTACTTTTGGGGGAGCTCTGATTCTTACTTTGCATGTAGCTTCCTGACTCCAGTGCAGGTCCATCAGCCTGCTGGCACAGATCCTTCATTCTGCTGGCACAGACCTTCTAGCTTCTACCACTGACCTTTAAGTCTTCCCATGCAGATTCACGAAACAGATTTGTGTGAAACGTTGTGGACTCTAGCCCTCCAGTTGGACTCTTGAGAGGTGCTGTCATGAGCTTTGGGTCTTCAGCTAGACTCATGGAGGACACTGCTGTGAGATCCAGGCCCACAGCTGGATTCTTTGAGTCTTTAGTGTGTAGAAAGATTTCCTGCACTGTTTTGTACTTGACTCTTAGGATGACTACTATAAAATAATCCTATAAATTATATGTCCTGGACTGATTCCCTTGCAAACCCTGACTAAAGCAGTGCCTGTGTGCATGGTCCTGGGAGTGTATGGAGAAGCAAGGAGTGCAAAAACATGGTCCCAGCCCTCAGGTTGCTTTCTGTGATGGTTAATTGTTTTAGCAATCAACTTGACTAAGTTAGAGGATATCTAGATATCTGATAAGGCAGTACTTCCGGTTAGGTCTGTGAAGGTGTTCCTGGAAAGATGAACATTCAAATAAGTGAGCTTAGCAAAATGATGTTCTCACCCAGTGTGGGTATCACTATCTAATCAAATGAGAGCCCAAAGAGAACAAAGAGTCAGAGGATAGGTGAGTTCACCCTCTCTCTTCTGGAGATGGGACACTCATTTTCTCTTATCCATGAAGAGCAAAACTCCAGATTGTGTAGCCTTTGGACTTTGGAACTTACATCAGTGACACCAGAGTGGACACCACATGCCCAGGCCTCCAGCTTCAGTCTAATGGTTATACTGTCAGTCTTGCTTGTTCTGAGGCCTTGAGTCTTAGACTGAACTACACCACTAGCTTCTCTTGTTCTACCGTTTGCAGATAGCCTCCCATGGGACATTTTAGCTTACAGAATTGTGAAAGCCAGTTCCCCTAATAAAGCCTCTCTTACATATCTGTCTATTTATATGTCCTATTAGTTCTGTCTCTCTAGAGATCCCTGACTAATACAATGCAGCTTGTAAGGAACCAGACAGAAATAAATGAATCAGTGAAAGGTAGGGCATAATGTACTGAGGGTTTGTAATGAGTAGTCCTGACAAATATGGTTGGCCCTCCGTACCCATGAGTTTCCCATCTGTGGATTCAATTAATCTCAGATCAAACATTGCCTAAAAACCAACTGTGTCTCTGCTACACACATACTGATTTTTTCTCTACCGTTATTTCCCAAGCAGTGCAGTACAAAAACTACATACACAGCATCCATGTTGTATTAGATATTATAAGTAATCTAGAGATGATTTATGCAGGGGCATGGGAGTTCTCAGCAAATGGCCCACCATCTTATACAAGGGGCTTGAACATCTGTAGATTTTGGTATACAAATGGGTCCTGGAACAGATCTCACAGATACTAAGGGACGGCTATATTTCAGACAGAAAGAATTGCTCTTGACAAGTGTACATGACCCACAGCTATATTTTATTTGGTCTATCATATTTTCACATTTAAAAACATAATCACCAATATTTTAAAAATTTGAGCTATCAAAGAAAAATGTATGTTTCTTATATCTCCTCAAAAACAAAATAATTCTAGCCACAGTGACGCACATACCCTCATGGCCCACATGTTTTTCTGGGGGTGTGTAGCAGAGGCCCCATTCAGATGCAGTATTTTCTCCAGTCCACTTCCCCTGGCTTTCTTCATCCTGTCGGCAGCCACCTGCACTTGAATCTCCAGTGCACACAAGTCCCCAGCCCCGTGCTTGATACATAACTTGTTCCCTGCCAATGGGCACTCAGTATAATAGTAACAGTAATGACGACTATCTCCTTCCTCCTTTCACTGCATTCTTGTGCTCTTAAAATTTTGATGATCATTCAGAGTTCCTTTTAAACATCAGAGAACACAAAGTATATGCGAAGCTCCCAAGAGACAGATGGGAAGAACTTCATTGTGGGTACAAGTATTTACCCCATGTAAGCCCCAGCAAGGTAGTTACAGCAGAGAAACCACAGCTGAAGGTAAAACAGAAGGTAGCAACAAAGACCCACACTTTACTTTGGAACTGGAGGAGCTTGGCACCAGCTAGGCTGGGGGCTATTTTGTAGCAAATAAGTACATTTCTGACAGAAGCAAATATGGCTTCTTTCTTGGGTTCCACCTACCCAGGCACCTGCTTCTCCCCATCTTCTTCCCCTAGTCAGCATCCCTGTAGAGCCCCTCAATTTATGACCTCACTAGCACACTGAGAACGTTAGTGCAACTCTTTCCTGCATCTAGGCTTATGTCTGTACTCACAGAGCGCTTCTACCAACTACTTCGCTTCTGTTTTATGAACAACAAAAATTGGGTAGTGCTTCATCCCTGACTGTGCTGGGATGCAGAGTAAGGCCAGAGACTGTTCCCCACGAGCATTGGAGATAAACTTACTGTTATGGTTGATACATTGTGTGAACTTGGAGAGTCTAGAGGTTTGGCTGAGTGACTCAGCAGGAAGCTGGGGTGCTTACTTTGTACACATCCTGAGCCTGTGGAAGTGGAGGGCATGAAGATTGTGTGAAGGCTACACACCCGTTGGGTGGGGTTAGCCTGTTTACAATGTAGGGGAAGGAAAGAGGCTGCTTGCAGCCATTCCTCCCTTTTGCTCTGGTTTTTTGCTGTGTTCTGCTGCTATGAACATTTTGCCCTCTGCCATGTACCACTCTGCCTCAGAACCAGCCAAGTTTGGACCGAAACCTCCACAAACTGTAAGTTAAATGAACCTTTCCTTCCTTCATTTTAAGCGTTGGATATTTTGTCTCAGCAAGAAGAGAAAAGTAACCAAGACACTTACCTTAAAGTGAGTCACAGGGTGGCAAGTGGCTGCTGATGCATCCCAAATTCATAAATTAAAATCCTATCCCTCAATGAGACTATATTTTAAAGATAAGAACTTTAAGGTGGTAAAAAAATTAAGTAAAAGTCATAGGGCAGTGAGGATTATGACATGATTCATCTCTTAAAGGTTTGTGTGTTGGAGCTTGGTTCTTAGTGTGTTGGTGTTGAGCTAGTAGATCCTTTAAGTGGGGGCCAGTGGAAGGTAATTAGTCATGAGAGTGCCAGTGTTAGAAAGGATTAACGTAGCTCTCATGGGAATGGATTATTTCCTGTGAAAATTGGTTTTTGTCAGGGAGCCTAGCACCCCCCGGCCCTCGACCTCTTTTCTGTGTGCATGTTTGGTAATTTCTCACCTGCTTCCATTATCATGATGCCATTAACCATGAGGCCTTCACCAGGAAGTGCTGGTCTTTTGCTTTTGGACTTCCAGAACTATGAACTAACTTCTTTTCTTTCTATATTATTAAGTCTTAGGTATTTTGTTATAACAATGGCAAAAAGTCTAGTCCTAACTCAGTAAGATTAGTGTCCTTATAAAATGTAAAAAGAAATATCCAGAATGCATGCACAGAAAAAAACATAGCTCTGTGAAGTCATGTGCAAAATGTGGCCACCTGTGAGCCAAGCAGAGACGCCTCCCCAGAAGCCAACCCTCCCGGCACCTTGATCCTGAACTCCCAGCCTCCATAACTGTGAGAAAATAAACTTCTGTTATATGGTTACCCTATCTGCCATATTTTGTTGTAGCAGCCATAGAAAACTAATACAATGTATGTTAGGAAAAATAAGTAATTGGAGCATTGAAATTGGATCTCACTGGATATATTAATCAGGCTTAAATTTCTCAGTTTAAGAAAAATATTAATCAAACATAAGACTTAGAGGTACAAAAGTTGCAAAACTTGCCAAAGCATTATCCATATAATTGAAAATAGGCAGCACTGGTTAAGTGGAAAATGGTGTCAGAATAAGATTGAATTTCAGCTTTGCCTCTTCCTAGTGACTTCTGTGTGAGTATGGGAAAGTCAATCTTTCTGAAGTTGAGTCCTCAAGTGGTCAACTATGAGCAATAGAACTTTATGTTTTAATTTTCTATTAATATGTTTGTGAGCTCCATAGGTTATGAGCACCTCAAGGTCTATTTCCTGTTTTGTATTCTTTCTTTGCTCCTGATGACAAGCTTGAGACCTGCAGGGAGCAGAATGGGGGAAGACATAGGCTTTCTCACTTATCAGTCCCATACCCTTGGGAAAATTATTCAATCTCTTTGAAACTTGCCTCTAAAGTGGAGATGATAAACCATTTACATTAAGAGCCTTGTTTTGAAAATAAATGTGGTAATCCTTGTCAAAGTACTTCACAGTGACTAGCATATCTTAAGAGTTAAGCAAAGTATTTTCATCATTATTAGTTAATAGTAAATGCTAGTTGAATACAAGAGTGAAGAAATATTTAGTCCAACAGATGGCTGTGACTGAGTAGGAGGATAGCTGGAAGAATGGATGCATTTTTCATTCAGTGAATGTATATATGTATTTCAAAATGAACAAATTGATAGGTGAATAAGTAGGTAGGCAGATGCATGGATGGATGGATGGATGGATGGATGGATGGATGGATAGATGTATGACTAGATGTATGATTAGATGAATGGATTTTCCCACCAATGAATATGCATGTGTATTTATAGGTCAATGAATTGACTGATAGATGAGTGCACAGATGAATAGATAAACTTTTTGAGTGATGAGTGGTTACATAGGGTGGTGGTTGGACAGATGATTAATGTAACTGATCTGTTTGAGCTGCCATCTATTCTTTATATAGCTGAGTGCTTCCACCTCCAAGGCCATGGATAGGCCTCACAATAGGAATAGTGAGAATGTTTGTGATAACGGCTGTGGGAATAAATGCTTGGGAGGAGAAGTAAGTGGCAGTTGGAGACTCTCTCTTTCAAATAAAAAGCCAGATTATAGATTCTTCTTAAAGTTACAGAAGCACCAGGATTATTTGTATCAGGAGCTTCAGTATTTTTGGTTTTCCTGCCCACTTGACTCCTCCACTTAGGACATGTTTACTTCAAATCTGCTGAGCAAAATCTCCTTTAGCAGCAATCAGGCTTGACCCTAGGTATGGAGATGTTTGCAGATAGGCCCTAGGTAATCTATCAGGCCTTTTAGTTGCCAAGTGCTACCAAGGAAATCATAAACCTTTGTGTAGTAGCAGGGAAGGTTTTGAAGCAAATTGACAGAACACCAAAGGAGGACCTGGCATAGAAATTTCATCAGAGCCTCTGATTTTATTCAAATAATCCAATGATGGTTTCAGAGCTTTCAACAAGGTCAGATCTGTAGACAGATATTTGTGGTTTTATCCAGAGCCTACTTACCAGTAGTATCAGGGACTCCAGTGGGGACAGTGCCACAGATGAAGTTTCATGAGGCCACAGAATTAAAAATAAACGTGGTCACTGACACACACCCCTGTTGTCTAGCTCCTGTTTCATTTTTTCTTCTTTGTGTTTTGTCTCTGATTTCAGTAGCTATCCATAATAATTTAAGAATTCCCTCAAAGCGATTTTACTATGAATAATACTGCTTTTATCCACACCTACCTACCAAAATCTTTGGGACATTTTTGGGGAACTCTCATTCCTCCACTTTCTGTTTTTCCTCTGTGTCAGAGGCTACCACAGACTGGACCCAAAGCCTGGCCTTGGGGGCAAGCAGACCCAGAATCCAGTTCTGGCTCTTCTCACTTTCTGTGAGGTCTTGGACCAGTATTATAACCCCTTAGAATTGCTGTTTGCTTGTCTTCAAAGTGAGATTAATAAGTTTATTTTAATAATAAAATGAAATTATACATGTTTTGCATACCTCCTTGCACATACAAGAAAATTATAGAGTCTTTAGCCTATTAGTTGAGATCCTGATGCACTACAGATGGCAAAATCAAAGGGTTTGAAAGAAAAGAGGCTAAGGAAGAGACTACTTAAAGGGGTATGGGCCAGGTTAATGAAACCACTGGGACAGACTCCACATCTCTGACTTGTGTCCCTCTAGGCCTAAAGGGACGATGGAAAGGAGCCATGTTCCCAGATGTGGGGACATCTGTGGACACAAAGATAGGTTGTCTGACAGGTTGTATTACAGTCAAAGAGATGAACAATGATAAGGAAGCAAGCAAGGGCAGAGGGAAGCGAATGTGCCAACTTCTCAGTCCTCAACTTGGTCCTTGCATTAAACTAGGTTGAGCTTCCGATTGCCCAAATCTCCAGGAAGCTGCAAGAACCAGGAGCCAATGCTATAACTCACAGAGCAAGGCAGGGAGAGGATAGGAGTTGGGGACAAGCACAGAAGAACTAGTACAATGACTGGCCTTCAAAATTTCCATCTTACTCTACCTGCTAGCCGTGCAATATTCATAGGATCTCTACAACAGTTATGACAGAGAATGCCCCTCCCTCAGGTTCATGTGTGGGAAACTTAATCCCCAAATGCATATGTTAATGACTTTTGGAGGTGGGGCATTTGGGAGGTAGTTAAGGTTAGATGAGGTCATGGAGGTAGGAGTTCCATGATGGCATCAGTGGCTTAACAAGGCAACGAAGAGATACATGAGCTGGCACACTTGCTCCATCTTCCCATGTGATGTCCTCACCATGTTATGATAAAATAAAAAAGCCCCACTAGATGCTAGCACTATATTCTTGGACATTCCAGCTTCCAGAACATGAAATAAGTCAACTTTTATTCTCTGTAAATTACCTGCTTTCAGGATATATTGTTATTATGACAAAAATTGACTCTGAAAACCACTAATAATAAAATTACAATAGCACTTTCTACGTGTCAGATCAAATACCACGTACTTGAAATTGATCATCTTACAGAATCCTCACCCCAATCCTATGTGCTCTGTGCTATTAGTTTCCCTATTTTATGGAGAAATCTGTCGCAGGTACTGACTCAACCTTTTGGTTCATGTTTTTGTCCAGCTACTACTCACAATAGTCCTCCAGGAAAGATTACTGGGCCCAACTTGGGGATATGGAAGGTGTTCTTTGGTATATTCTCCATAGACTACACATCTTAATTATGCCCTTTTGAGGTATCCTCAAATCACTCAAAACACAAATCATGGTTGTGTTTTCTGCCACCATCTTTGGCCAGTAAAACCATTTTGAGTATTCAAGCAAGTGTAAAATCTAACCGCGTTCCTGAACCTCACAAAAGCGTTGACATTTTGGCTCCCATGGAGAGCTGATGGGCTGGCATCCATCACTATATCTTGACCCAGAATCTTTTTCTTTTCAGTGAAAAAAGTCACAATCCTGAGATGCTCGCCGAGGCTGCCAGGCTCAGGGAATACAAAACAGCTCCATTCAGCTTCCCTAGGTTTTGTGTATCATTATTAGTTTTAACCAGTGATAGTATACAGCTTCTTTTTACCTGATTTGAAAGAACTAATTTCTGTTCCTTAAATCACCTGAGTGTGCTAATTAGTAACTCTTCGTCTCTATTTGAGAAAGAAACTTAATAATGAGAAGAATAAAAAAATTCCCTTTCCATCTCTTTGCATCAATAGAATCTCATCTACTATCATGGTTGAACTATGCCATGGTAGAGAGCAAAATAATGATTATAATAATTACAGTTATAATCATAGCCAGTCAGGCTTTGTTTTGCTTTGTTTCTGTTTGTGAGGCAGAAAATAGGAGGTAATACTTCTCGCCATCTCCCATTCTCTCTGTATGTGGCAAATGTTTTCCTGAACCAGGCTCATTGTCCCTGCTGCTCATTATGTCAATCACTAAAACAATAAGTTTTGCTAAAGAGAAAGCACTTATTGTCAAGGTAGGCAAGGATGGAGAGGGAGACCCAAGACTCAAATTTACCTCCTGAAGGTAGGATTTGGGAATATTTCTTGGGAGAGAAGTAGAATGATTTAAGGTGTGAGAAAAGGTAATGGAAGGTGAAGTAATCAGTGAACAAACTTCATGGGTCTTCATGGGACCATATTGAGGAAATGGCAGGATTAGTGTCACCTAAGGGTGGAGTTTATGGGCTCCTGATGTAAAAGATCAGTGCCTGAACATGCATAGGGACCACCTGAAGAGTTCTGACAAAAGCAGATGTCAAGTCCTTAAAAAGTGACTCAGGTAACTGTGACTATCCTCAGATATCAGAGGTGTTATCCATAGCAAAGCTAGTAGGAGGCTAATAGTATATAGCTCACCTCTGACCTCTAGAATTAGTGAGTTTGAAAGGCAATTAATGCAAGGAACCAAGGGCGAGCATGGTAGCTCAGAGTCAGCAAGGTAAAATGTACAGGAGTCTGGTTACATGGAACACCGACCCAGGTGTTTCTGTTGGCTGGTAGTTATCAAAGTTGGTATTCTATCCTCTTGTGGAGATTCAGAGACTGAGGTCTTAGTCTTTTGATGGTTACACTTATAGGAATGGTTATAATCATAACAAATGCCCCTGAGTTACAATTGTAAGCCTTTTTGGTAAATGCGCAGCAGATGATTGTGACTTGATTTTAATTGTACATTGGAACCCTACTGTATGGTCACTGTTGAGTGTGGGGATTATAGATGTGTGCCACCACGCCCAGCTTCATTCATTTCTCTTCACTGAATACATTTTGCCTTCACTGTGCCCAATACTGCTCCACCAATTCATAGACAAAACAAGTGGGCAAGAGTCTTTGCTTAGATGAGTTATACCATTGTCAAGAACATAGCCAATTAATGGAAAGCCAATAGATTTTATAATATAATGAATGTGGTAATACTAAAGTGGAAAAGATTGGCAAGGTAACATTTTTGACCTCATCCAAGGGAAGGTCAGTTCTTAGCACCCTCCAAAGAGGTCCTGTGGCTCCTTCTTTCTAGGGTCACAGCCATTGAGCAGAGCAGTCCATCAGCAGGGTATGTATTTGGATATGGAGGCTAAGCCAGAGCCAAGGAGACTGGGTGCACACTCAGGACTACAGGGCTCCACCAGAATATAGGGAAGACTTTGGTACTATTGAAATGAAGCACTGTCTCTGATCTCCTAGAAGGTCTAAGACATCTTTTCTCACACTGTATTCTCTTCCCAATGCCTCCTTTGCTTGTGTCTAAATTCTCGTAGATAAGGCATTCCATCTGCGAATCTTTTCAGAAATGAAGTCTGCATGAATCTCATGCAGTAGCTCTCAAATGTAGCAAATATACCTGCAGGAACATTTGTCAAGGTTTGCAGACACCTTTGGTTGTACAACTAGAAAGGGGTGCACTACTTAGCATTTAATGGGTAAGTCAGAGATGTTGCTGAATGCCCAGTAATGCAGAAGGGTTATCTGTTCTACAGTGTCAAAAAAGTAAAGGTTGATCGATCTTGTTAAAGAGAAACATCGGTCATATTTAGAGCTGAATCAGAAAATCAAAAGGCATACGTGTTTGGATACAGAAGCGAGCCCAGATCAATTCAGTGTCTGGACAAGGCTACATGAGATTTAATTCTCAGTTCTGTGACCTTGGCCAAGTTAATTAATACCTCTGTGACTCCCATTTCTCATCTGTATAATGGGGCTAGTAATACATATCCTAAGGATACTTTGGTACAGTCTTACAAAGCAAATAGTAGGCTAATCATCCAGTAAGAGAAGATGGACTTTTTTCCTCATTTTTAATTATGCTCCCTAAAACAACATGACATAAAATTCACTTTCCCAACAATTTCTAAGCTAACAATACAATATTGTCACCACTTGAATATTGCTGTGTGTCAGAACCCAGAACTGCCCCCAGCTACAATTTTACCTCTATGCTCACAGACCAACAGCCCTTCATTTCTTCCTACACTCAGTGCCCAGAAGGCACTATTCCACTTTGTTTCTATGAGTTTGACTACCTTAAAAATCCCGCATATTGGAATCACACAATACCATGTTAGTCCTTTTGTGACTGGCCTATTTCACTGAGCATAACATTGTCAAGGTTCATCATGTGACAGGATTTCCTTCTTTCTTAATGTTGAATATTCCATTGTATGGACAGAATATGCCAAGTTTTCTTTGCTCATTCATATGGAAATGCACATTTAGGTTGCTTCCACACTTGGCTATTTTGCTACTATATAAACATGGGTGAATAAATAGGTCTTCAAGAATTGGATTTTTCAGTTCTTTTGGATACATGCAAAGAGGTTGATTCCTGGACCCTATGACAATGCTATTTTAAAGTTTTAGATGAACCTCTGTACTATTTTACATCGCTGCTGTACCATTTTATAACCCATCAGTAATGTAAAGGGTCCTAATATTCCCACATCCTCATTTGTGCTTTATTTTTGCTTGCTTTTTGATAGTGATTATCCTAACAAAGATTATGTACTATTATGATTTTGATTCACGTTTCCCTAGTGATTATTGATGTATATCTGTTATTTGTATATCATCTTTGAAGAAATGTCTATTTGAGTCCTTTGCTCATTGTTTAATCAAGTTGCTTTTAGTTGAGTTGTAGGATTCTTTATATATTCTGGATCTTAACCCCTTGTTAGATAAATGTTTTACAAATATTTTCTCCCACTTTATAAGCTCCCTTTTCATATTGTTGTCTTTTTTGCTGTATGAAAATTTTTAAGTTTGATATCCATTTGGCTATAGTTGTTTCTCTTGCATATCTTTTTTGATCTATGCCCAAGAAATTCTTATCAAATGTAATGTCTTAAGCCTTTCCACTATATTTTCTCTTATAGTGTTATACTACCAGTTCTTATATGTTTTTAACCTATTTTGAATTTTTATATAAAGTGGTCTGTCTTTTTTGCATATGAATATCCAATTTTCACAAAAATATTTTTTGAAGAAATTATCTTTTTCAGTGAGAGTTTATTTGGGAGTTCTGTTCAGTTTCTTTGATTTATATACCTCTCTTTATGCCAAGGCCATATTGTTTTAATTATAATAGTTTTATATTATGTTTGAAAATAGGAACAGTAAAGTTCTAGCTGTTTTCTCAAAATTATTTTAGATATTCAGGACCTCTTTAGAAGCCATATAAATTTGAGGATTGTCTTTCTAGTCCTAAACAAATGCCTTTGGAATTTTGATAGGAACCACATTGACTCTATGAGCTTTGAGTAGTATGGGAAACATTTAACATTAACTCCTCAAATCCTAGAACATAGGGATTCTTTCCATTTATTGGTGTCTTCTTTCATTTTACCCAGCAATATGTAATCTTTCATCTCCTTCATTAAGTAAATTTTGAAATCCCTCAGTATCTTATTCTTTTTTAAATCATTGTAAATGAGACTATTTTTCTAGCTTATTTTTCAGATTTTTCATTATTAGTATATAGAAATGCACCTGATTTTTGTGTATTGACTCTTTATCCTATAACTTTTTTCATTATTTTTATTCTAACAGCCTTTTTCCTGTGGAATCTTGGATTTTCTCTATATAAGATCATTTGTGACAGATATTTTTCTTCCTTTTTAATGTTGCTGTTTTTATTTCCTTTACTTCACAAATTGTTCTAAGAGATAATGTATGTTCAGCAGAAATAGTGAGAGAGAATATTTTTGCTTTAGTGCTGATCTTAGAGAAAATATTTTCTATTTTCACCACTAAATTTGAGACTTATTGTGGGCTTTTCACATATGGAATTTATTCCACTGGAGTAATTCCTTCTATTTGTGGTTTGTTGATACTTTTGTTTAATGGCAAAAAGAAAATAAAGGCCCTTTTGTCCAGTGTTTTGTCTATATTATTTGAAATGACCATGTGATTTTTATCTTTAATCCTGTTAATGTGGTATATCACACTGATTGATTTTCTTTCTCTCTTTTTCAGGCAGGGTCTCACTATGTAGCTTAGGCTGGCCTCGAATTTGTGGTGACCTTCCTGCCACAGCCTCCCAAGCACTGGATTATAAGCATGCACCATCACATCTGGCATAATGATTGATTTTCATATTTGGATCATCCTTAAATCCCAGCAATAAGTCCCACATGGTCATAGTGTACAATCTTTTTAATGTTTTGTTGAATTTGGTTTGTGAGTATTTTGTTGAGGATTTTTACATCTATGTCCATTAGGCATCTTGGTCCATAGTTTTCTTTTTTGTAGTAGTTTTATCTGACTTTGGTATCAAGGTAACTTGGTGTCTTAAAATAATTTTGAAAAGCTTCCCTTTTTATAGTTTTTGAGGAAATTTTGAGCATTGGCATTACGTTTTTAAATATTTTGTAGAATTATCTAGTAAAGCCATCCGGTCTTGGACTTTTTTTGGCTGGGAAGTTTTTTGTTATTGATTTAATCTCAAGTCTTTTAAAATTTTATATTTCTTCATGATTCTGTCTTGGTAGGTTGCATGCTTCTGGGAATTTATTCATCTCTTCGAGGTTATCCAGTCTGCTGACATATAATTGTTCCAAGTAGTAGTATCTTATACTCCTCTGCATTTCTGTGGCATCTCTTTCATTTCTGATTCTATTTATTTTAATCTTTGCCCTATTTTTCTTACTCTAGCTAAAATTTTATTGATCTCTGAAGAAAAACTCAGTTTTATCTATTTTTCAGTAATTTTCTGTGCTTTATTTCCTTTATTTTTGCTCTGATTTTCTTCTTTCTGCTAATCTTCAGTTTTGTTATTCTTTTCTAGTTATTGAATGTGCTAACTTGGATCATTGTTTTGAGATATGTCTTCCTTAACATAGGCCTTTGTCATTAGCCTCCCTCTTTATATGGTCTTTACTACATCTCATAAAGTTTTGATGTGTTGCACATTCATTTTTCATATATTTTATTTTTAATGGACAAAAACAATTGTACATATTTATGGAATACAGTGTGACATGTTTATTCCTTCTTAATTCAGTTTTGGTAATTCATACATATCTAGGAACCTGTTCATTGCTTCTGTTTTCCAACCTAAGAAAGTAAAGATTTTCAAAGTGGGTATTGATGTTCTAAATTTCCACAGGATCTGTATGATTTCTCCATTTTTACACCTCATTGCATGAATTTGAATCTTTTCTTTTGATAAGGTTGGATAAGGCTTTATCAATATTATCTATTTTTTCAAAGAACAAACTCTTTGATACATTAATGCTTTGTATTCTTTCCTAGGCTCAAATTTGTTAATTTCTGCTGTGTTATTTATAATTTCTTCCCTTCTTCGGGATTTGAGCTTGATTTGATCTTTTTCTAGAGGTTCAGCATTAGGTTGTTTCTTTGTACTCATTCTGTTTTCCTAATGTTAGAATTCACTGATGTAAATTTCCCTCTGAGGACTGCTTTCATCATGTCCCACAGGTTCTGGTAAGTTGTATTTGCATTTTTGTTTAATTGTGCATATTGTTTACTTTCTTCTTTAATTTCATCTGTGACCCATTGGTTTTTCAGGAGGGTACTATTTAATTTCCATATGTTTATGGAATTTTTGAAGTTTCTTTTGCCATTACTTTCCAATTCCATTACATTATGGTTAGATAACATACATAGGATAATTTCAATTTTCTTTGCGTTTACTTAAACATATTCTATGGGCTAGTATATTATCTGTTTTAAATAATTTCCCATGTGCAGCTGAGAAGAATGTATATTCTGATGTTTTTGAGTGAAACACTGTTAATGTCTACTAAGTCCATGTGTTCACAGGTTTGATTCAGCTCTGATATTTCTTTGCTAAATTTTGTCTATTTCATCTATTTGTGACAGTGGGGTACTAAATTCTCCCATTACAATTATGTTGTTGCTCATTTGATTTTTCATGTCTATAAATATTTGTCTTACATGGTTAGGCGCTCCCATATTTGATGCATACATATTTATTATTGTACTATCCTCCTCTGGTAGTCTTCCCCTAACAAGTGTGTAGTGATCTTCTTTATCTCTTTTAATTATTCTTAGTGTGAGGGTCACATTGTCTGCAAACAGAATAGCTACCACTGCTTTTTTCTGGGTTCCTGTTGCATGGAGTATTGGTTTCCATCCTTTGACTTTTAGTCCACAGAATTTATTTTTTAGATAAATGTGTTTCTTGTATACCACATGTTATTGGATATTGTTTCTTGATCCATGCTATCAATCTCCTCCTTTTGATTGATCAATTGAGACCATTTACATCAATGGTTATAACTTACATGTATTTGCTTATTTTTGTCATGGTATTTTCTTCCTGTTGGTTCTCTAGTTTTGCCATCTATTTAATTGCTTTCCCTTCTTGGTGGCTTGTTTCTATTGTTATTCTGGGAATTGTGGTCATTTTTATCTCTGTCTGGAATATCTTTCAGTATCCTTTATAGTATTTGTTTGGTGTTTATGAATTTCTTCTGTTGTTCTTTGACATGGAAGTATCTTATTTCTCCATTAATTTTGAAAGATAGTTTTGCAGAGTCAATCAATCTGGGTTGAAAGCTGTGTTCTTTCAGAATTGAAGCACATCTTTCCAAGCTCTTCTTTATTTATGGGTTTGTGTTGAGAAGTCTGCTGTGATTCTGATGGGCTTTCCTTTATAGATGGTCTGTTTCTTTTCTCTAACAGATTTTAATATTCTGTTCTTGTGCTGAATTTCTGGGATCTTGATATTATGTCTGGCTGTAGATTTTCTTTGCTATGGCTAATTTGACTTTTGTATGTCTCACTTTATGTCAGCAGGAAATTTTCTGCTCTTCTGCGAAGTTTTTTTAATGTATTTTAATGTTTTTTCATTGACACCACTTATTCTTATATTATTTTTCTTTGCACCATCTTGCAGTTGTTGAATTTTTTTGTCTTGATCCTTTGTGATTTTTAAGAGATCTTTTCTTTTATGATCTCTAGCCATGATCTTGTCTTCAAGATCTGAATGTCTATTTTCAGTTTCATTCAAGTGATTTTGCCATCTTGCAATGGAATTTTTGATTTCCTGGATATCTGTTTGAATTCATTCATACTTTTTATTTCTTTCCTGTACTAATTATTCAATTTCCATCCTTTTCCTATCATCATCTATTTTTTGTCTGTCTCTAGATTTGCTGAGAAATTTCTTTATGAGTGCTGACTCTTCTTTTTTATCTGAGAGATTATTTCTTATCAGGTCTCTATAGCCTCATGGATTTGTTAATTTGCTTCTGTTGCTAACATTTTAGAAAGTTAATGTGTGTGTCTTTCATTTTCCTCTATCTCATTGTCTCCTGGATTTTTTTTTCTATGAGCTGAAGGTCTGGGGCTGTATTTTGCTTTTGGGTCTTGTAATTTTCTGTTTCAAATATTTTGATTTTGTTTTCTGTTTTGATCCTTGTAAGTTTTGTAGTAGGCAGCTTTATCACTAATATCATGGCCTCTCTACGTAAAATTTGCTCTTCAAGCATGTCTTCTATGTGTAAGAGATTTTGTTTGTGTGTCTGTTCTAAGATTCTACCTTTGTAATTAATTAAGAGTGAGATGTTATTATCTGTTTGGCACAGTCCCCAGTCGTTTGGTGCTGGGTTTGGTGAGGCTATAACCCCAGAACTCCCCAGTATTGTTACAGAAGTGACAATGACTAATTACAACAGACATGAAATCCTAGCTAAAGTAGTATAATTAGCAATAATCATAGGATCAAGTACAGTTTAGAAACTGACACACTGTGATAACTATTAATTTTGTGCCTTTCACCATAGAAACAAAATCTACAGTTATATAACAGAACCAATCATAAATTAAAAGCTTGTATACAAAGCATTTCTTCTTGGTGGAGTGGTTTTACTCTGCAGTGGGGACATTTAAGAAGGATAGCGGATAGAACAGAGAGAACTGAACAGAAGTAAAGTTGAAGCCTTGCTGGATGTTGAAGGGTGACCATGCAAGCTTTGAGAAACTAGGCAAAGGGCAGAAAACAAAGAATGGAGGAATAACAAGGGATTTTGAAGTTGACAAGAAAAATTATAGTAACCATTCATGTGAAAATATGGTTGAGTATGTAAAGCTAAATTGAGGGAAGGGGAAAATAAGACTAATAGATTAGAACAAAAATATAGGTAAAATACAAAAAAAGGAAAGGGAAATAAACATCAAGACAAAAAATAACATTAAATTTTAGAAAATTCCTCTGGTGTCCACTGAGAACTCAAAGTTACTGGATAACACTGCCAAGCCCACAGCAGAGTTTGTGCTGGATTTGAGGCTGATCTTGTCCTCCAGATGTGGGGACTCGGGCCAGAGTATTCAGCCAGTACTTTCTGTATGTCCATTAGCAGCCTCCCGCTCTTTACCCTGTTTCTCTTGGCAACATGTTCTCCCAGTTGCTATGCTATTTTCAGACAGAGACAGAGTGCTGTTCCCAGCCCCGTGCACCGCTGAATAATCCTTACCCTTGCTCAGCCTTCTGTGTTCCTCTTCCACTGACAAATCTCTGTCCTTTCAGGTCATTTGTTTCGAGGTGAGCTGGGATACTGTGATACGGCCTTGTCCTCTGCTGCCGCTGTTGCAGTCCATGGCCGCTCAGTCCCAATTCTTACTCTTCTCCTAAAGTGGGGTGCTAACTTGTCATTCATTGCTTTATAAGTTCTACCTCTGCTGTAGTCAGTAACTTCCTCATGTGAGATAGGGGTGCTATGGGGTGCCTTTCTGTTCCTGCCCCTGGTGGCATGGGGACGGCCCAAGGCAGCACAGTTCTGAGGTGAAAACTTGTTTAATTCCCCACATATTTCTAACCGCAAGTCAACTACCATTTGCTACACACCCCATAGTTCCTGGTGTTTCCAGGTAATACTCTGGTGTACAAAAGGAAAGGGAAGAAAAGAAAAGAAAAAAAGAGAAAAAAGAGGAAAAGAGAAAAAAGGAAAACCGGCTGATTGTCAGAGAGGGAACAGTTTGTGTTGGCAGAATTTACGGCAGGACTATAGCATCTTCTGTTTGGAAGATGGCAGGAGAGGCAGGAAGCCTTATATCCCAAATCTATCCTGTATGGCTTGATTTAGCCACACTATCCTTTTATATCCTTTTTATAGAATTTCTTTTAAGATTCCAAGTATGGCAGGCAGTCATCCTGATCCAGCAATCCACTGGCAGGTGGATGGGCTGGCTGGCCATGTTATTAAGTCCTTTATCTATGTTTTGCTTGATCTATTAGTCTCTTATGTTAGATTGATATTAGTTTCAGGCTGTATATCCCTCCCCTTTCTTCCAGTTATCTGTGTTTTATTTGAATTTCTCTGAGTAGCTCTGAATGAGGCTCCTCCTCTATTCAGTCATGGGAATCACTCTCCCTTAATCAGTTTCTCAATACAGTAACAAAGTACCTGAAAAAGACTAGCATCATGAAGAAGAGTAGATGAGTTACTTAACAGTTTGGGAGGTTCAAAGGCATGCTGCATACTTTAGCTCCACTCTGGTGAGGGTCCCCTTCAGATATGTCACATTGTGGCAGATAGTAATGAGCAGAGTATGCATGGAAGAAAGATATTACATCTCAACCAAGGAGGACAAAAATATAGGAACAGGTTTACACTTTTATAATAACCCTCTATTGAAAAATGTTATGGTTTAGATCTAAAATGTCCCTTGAAAATCTCATATATTTAAAATGTGATTGGATCATGGAGGGATTATAATCATGAATGTATTCATCTATTGATTTACTCAATAGCTACATGTGCTGTTAGAAAGTAAAGTCTAGTTGGAGGTGAATAACTGCAAGTCATGTCATGGAAAGATATATTCTTGTTCCTGAGATCTCTGTTCTCTCTCTACTTCCTGTTTGTTGTGTGTTGAGCAGTTTTGCTCTGCCCTGCTCTTTCACCATGCCAGTCTGCCATGGATCCAGCAAACAGTTAATTAAATTATAAGCCAAAATCAAACTCTCCTCCTTTTACTTGTGGGTATTGTATGTTTTGTCCCACAAATGGCAAAGTGAGTAATACAAAAAATTGATGTCAAAAGTGGGATGGTTGCTGTGAATGCATTTGATCAGGTGATTTAGAACCCTTTGAAATTGGCTTACTGAAGGAATTTGCAGAACACTGGAACTGCCTGCTAGAAAATCCCCTGAATGTTGAATTGTGCTTGATGTGTTATACTAGTCAGAGCTCAGAAGAACAGAATACTGATAGAAATGTGGACAAAGGCCTGATTTAGGAATTTTTGTTGGGATACAGTATTCCATTAGCAGAGTCCGTACACTTTGTGCACACTTTGCTTCTTTCCTGGGATTTTGCAAAAGACTATGATTAAGAGTAGTGAACAAACTGACCTGGGGGAGGAAATTACAAGGTTTCCCAATGTTCAAGTTGTGCTATGGATACTCTTGACTTCTTTTAGGCAGATCTACAGTGAGAATCAGGAGAAAAAATCAAAGCTAACTTCTTTGAAATGTGTGAAGTTTCATCAGAAATGAAGAGCTTAAATAGGGCTGAGGGAAGCATGTTTGCTGAAATAATTGGCATTAAAAAGAAGCTAAGTACTTTGCCTCAGAAAAATAAAAAAGATGGCTTTAAAACATCTCAGAAATTGCTCAGGCTTCACTCTTCATAGGCACAAGGGTGAAAAACTAAAGTTTTCATTAGAGAAATCATCCTCTGGGCCTCCTATTCCATAAGGGCTACCTAAAAGAATTAGTCCCCTGGGCTTCATTTCACTGTGCCCATCCATTTAGGCTCTAAGGGCTCACTGTAGCCAGGATCAAGGGGGCTCACCTATTCCTCAAAGGTACTGGTTTTACAGGCATACAGAATGCAAGATTTGTGGAGTCACTGAGGCTTCCATCCTTCAGAGAAAGTCCTGGGAAGTCAGAAATGTGCCTCTGAGTGAGCCATGAGTAAAGATAAATGAGGAAAACCAAAGGTGCTGTCAAGATCCCAGGAAATTGGCGATGCCAGGAATATTGATTGTCTGATGAGGAAAACCACAGGCAGTCAGTGTACCAGTTTAAAGGGGAGATCATCAGGTCTGCAACCAGCAGTGCCTTGAGGTGGGGCCACCCAACCCCTTTGGTGTCTCCATTCCAGCACAAGCTGCTCTGGGTATTGGACAATGGAGTTACAAACTTTAATGTTTGCTCTGTGGGGTTTTGGTTTTCCTTTTGCCACATTCCTTTCTATCCTTTCAGTTCTCCCTGTTGGATGGAAATGTTTACTCTGTCGTTGGACATATTTAACTTTATTTTTGAATTTTTTAACTAAGAGCTTGCCTTGAGGCTCAGAGGAAACTTTGGACTTGTACTTTTCAGCAGTACTGGAACTAGTAAGACTTCAGTGACAGAGAGAGAGAAAGAGAGAGAGAGAGAAAGAGAGAGAGAGAGAGAGAGAGAGAGAGAGAGAGAGAGAGAGAGAGAGAGAGAGAGAGGGAGACTAAATGTATTTTACATAATGACATGAGTATGAGCTTTTGATGTAGGTTATTTTAAGACCACTTCCCTTTGTTGTTTTGAGATGTCTGCCAACAGCTCGAAGGAATACATGTGTTTTCAACAGTGAGAGAGAGAAGGAAGGCACATCTATCGTGCCACTGCAAGCAAGAGTAGTAGTAAGATAAGTCTGATGGACTGGAACTACTACAGGAATGGGGCAACCACAAAGGGCTTGTACAGGAGCATGGAATTTGCTGACAGATGCCAACTCCTGGAACCAGAATTAAGTGAGTTTTCCTCAGAGCCCCTGGGCTACATGGAGAGGGCATGGTGCTCTGAATGAAAATTAGACAACTATTAGAAAAATACCCATATGAATTCTGGGTAAACAACCAATGTTATGTCTTATGTCTAGATGTCCTCCTAAAGCCTCATTCAGTCATGCATCGGGCTTTTCAGAGGTGGCTGGATCTAGAGTGGGTGACTGACTCCAGGTGCAATGCTAGGATTAAGGATGCTAACATTAAGGGTGTGCATGCTGTCCACCCTGAGGGCAGGTGTGTTCTAGGTACAATATTAGAAACAAAAAGACTTGTTGGTAACTTACTTACTGTCTGTTTTGGGTATCTTCTGTTTGCCATAAACCATTTCTCCTCTGTGTTGCCCCTCAGCAATGCAATCCTGCATTAGAGCTAGACAGTTATGGACAGAAATCTCTATAAACTGTAAGCCAACATAATCTTTTCCTCCTTTAACTTTGGGTGTCAGATATTTTGTCTCAGCAAAAGACAGACATCCATAAAATAGAAATTTTTGCATCTATTGCAAATAATTATTATACACATTTATATTGTTTCTGTGGGAAAATGTTCATTTTAGGTAAAAATTAAAAAGAAAAGATGGTTTACATAGAAAGATGAACAGATAGCAAGATATCTGGAAGAATTATACAAAAATAATAACATTGATTTTTCTGAGTGTTTATTTCTGAATGTTTTTACTTTCTCTCTTTAATTTTTAGTTTATTTTCCTGTAATGAGTGTTTGGTACCTGTGTAAGTATACTAAAAATAATTTATAATAAAAATACTTTCTTCTAGAATTAGAGCTGGTGTTTATTTTTTCTTTAACAAGACACTTCATTTTCACAAAACAAATACTGCCAAAATTCCCTTTTCTCCCTCCAAAAGCATAGGCCCACCCTGATACAGCATTTTGCTAGAAAACAGATGGTGCCTGGAATACTGTAAAGGGTTGAGAAGAATGACTTCCACTGTCCCATGTTCCCCAAAGTCATTTATCTTCGCACAATGGAAGATTAAATAGTTCTGATCAAAGCAAACATAAGGTTTATAAAACAGTTGTTCTTGGAAGCGCAAAGCCGGCACCATGTAGGTGAGTAGGTGGGCAATGACGCCCTTTCACCTCTTTAAAGCTCATCTTAGAAAACAAGGACATTCACCCGTAGTCACCCAGCAAGCTGGGATGTACAGAGGCAAGAGCAACCTCAATTCAGTCTTTAACTTTGGGTCCAAATAACCATGATGAGGTTAACAACGGTCAACTGGTACAGATGCAATAAGCTCGTCCAGTGCCTTAGTTAACTGAATATTTCCAGCAGTATTTTGAAGCCTTTTCTATCATTCTTTCCACTTACAACACATAAAACTGCAGCAACGGAGGTGAAACGGCTCATCTTTGGTCTCACATGTTCAAGGCTGACCTCAGGGCTGTTTGGGCCGAGTACTCATCTTTCCTGGTAGCATACCACCTCTTTGAACTTCAAACCCAATGAACAGTAGAAAATGAAACATTTTTTTCTGATATAATTTGGAATAATCTACAATGACTTAAGGGTTCCAATCTGGGTAATGGTAATTGTGGAAGAATCCAAGTATCTCCGCATACTGCCTAGCCAATCTCTCCATCATCCATAGGTTTTCAGATATAGTAACAATAAGGACCTTTGGCAAAGGAGGAGTAATGTGCACTCCGTCACTGTTTGGGTTCTTGGGAAGACTGACAGGGGTACACAGTATAACCTCAGGGGCTAAGGAAGGAGTTGTATCTCTCCCTAAACTAACTAAATTTTAAATATGTTCATTATCTCATGAAACAGTTGGCCTCCCTAGGTATTCATGCAGAAATAAAGAGAGAAACACAGTCACACAAACTTGGCATCAGTACAGCTGTTCCAGGGCAGCTTGCCCTCCAGCTGAGTGAGTTAGCAGCCTTCTCTCTCCCCTCCAGAAGGTCCCTAGTGCAGTGCAGTTCTTCTAACATACTTCTATTAATGAGAAAAAGGAAGAAGGAAGAAAGAATTAACCTGGGACCTTCTACTTTTACTAAACTGCTTGCATAACCATTACATTGAAAAATAACTTGCTCACTAAAGCATGGCTGTTGAGCATCTCAGTCACGCACCCTTAATTCAAAAATCTGAAATTATTCGAAATGCTCCACAACCTGTTCACATATCTCAATCAAAGAATAAGCTAACTAAAAACTATAAAACCACCTCCAGATATCCTCCAGCTCACTTCAACACAGGACTTAATATTGCCACCATCTTGATTGGAAACAAAAAGTTTCAGCTGGTGGTGACCGAACATGATACGGGTCTGATTGAGTTGCTTTCTTGCCGTCCCTGTGTTGTAAGATGGTAGAATCCACTAAAGCATCATCAAGGGGTCAACCTATGATATCTCATTAAGGAAGAGATGTGCACTGCCCTTGTTACCCTCACATTGGTTAACTTGGAAGACAAAAGTGCTCTGGCTAAGCTGTTAGAAGATTATCAGGACCAATTACAATGACAGAGATGATGAGATTTGCTGTCACTAGGCCGACAATATCCTGGGTCCAAAATATGTAGCCAAGTTGGAAAAGACAAAAAAATAAGGAACTCATTGCTACCCTAAGTTAAATGAGCACTGTTGAATTTTCTGTACATAAAAAATTAAAAAATTATTTCTTGGCCATGGGAAAAATTACCTTCAGGCTATATGTATAAGGTGTATATAAAACATATGTGTATTTTGTATTTAGAAATGGATTCTATCCTCAAGATAACTTTTTTTAGATATGCAAATATTTCAAAAGCTGAAATATTCTAAAATCCAGAACTCTTTCAGGCTACGCTATTCTGGAAGACTAGAACGCTCAACCTGTATTTGGGAGTCATGCTTGGCTTAATCAAATGGGTTGTTTCATGAGAATTCTCTCCTATCCTCCACTAAGCATGAGGGACAATTGATAGTCAAGCAGGCGTGACCGCTAGAGGTGTTGAGTGAGGTAGTCGAGCCAGGACCAGACAGGGCCACTGAGCATGTGAGGTGAAGTTGTAGGTAGATGAAAGCATCAGCTATGTTTCCCTTCAAATCATTTTGAATTAATTTTTAATTCATGTTCTGCTTTGTCAGTGATGAATAGAGATGCCAGCACCGGCATAACAGCTGGAGAATTTCAAGCCCTAAAGCTGATTCCAGAAGCATGCATCACATTCTAGTCATGTGTCTTTTTAGAAGAAATATTTCAGTCTCGTGTTATATAATTTTCTTGGTCCACATCTTGACCAGAGTAGAGGAGGCAAGTCATATGCTAACGATGCTTCTACTATAAAGATGACCATCTGCTTTTCATGACAGAGTGAATTCCACTCATAGCCTAAAATAGAAGCAGCTGGTAATGGCAAGAATAGAATTATAGATAGTAATGAATTCTCACTATGTGCTAAGCACTGTGATACAAACATACAAATATATTTTTAATGGTGGTAAAACTATAAAATTTACCATCTGGATCATTTTAAGTGTACAGTTTAGTAGTGTTAAATATATTCACCCTGTCATGCAACCAACCTCAGAACTCTTTTTATCTTACAAAACAAAATCTATAGCCATTAAACAATAACTCCCCTCATTCACTTTTCCCAAAACTCCTGGCAACCACAATTCTACTTTCTGCTTCTATGAATTTGACTGTTCTTGGTACTTGAAGTAAGTGGAATCTTATAGTGTTATCTTTTATAATTATTGATTTTGTTTAGCATCATGTCCTCAGGGTCTGTCCACGTTGTAATATTTGTCAGAACTGTTCTTTTTTAAGGGTGAATAATGTTTCATTGCATGTTTACATTGCAGCTTGCTTATCCACTCATCATCAGTGTACACTTGGGTTACCTGCATGTTTTGGCCATTGTAAATAATGCTGCTACAAATGTGGGTGTGCAAACATCTCTTCACAATTCTGCTTTCAATATTTTGGGATATGTACCCAGAAGTGAGATTTTTGGATCACATGGTAATTTCATTTTTAATTTTGGGAAGAACTGCCATGCCATTGGACATATGCACATTTCCTATTTATTCTTACAAAAGCCTTGTGAGACAGGGATAATAAAGACACAGACTCAGGAGAAAATGAACAGACATTTCTTAAGGGTAGAGAGTACAAACAGGAAATAAACATATGAAAAAATGTTCTATATCACTGGTCACTGAGATGCAAATTGAGATGCAAATTAAAAGAATACTGAGATCACATCTTTTGCAGAAAGAATGGCTATCCTCAAGAAATCAACCAATAACAAATGCTGGTGAGGCTGTAGGGGAAAAGGAGCCCTTTTCCACTGCTGGTGGGAGAGTAGACTGGTACAACCACTATGGAAATCAGTATGGCGATTCCTCATAAAACTAAAACTAGAGGTTCCATTTGACCAGCTAGTCCCCTTCTAGGTACCTTTACAAAAGAGTTAAAAGCATCATATCACAACAATATATGCACACACGTTTATAGCAGCACAATTTATAATAGTTAAATTTGAGACATCCAATCAGTAGTTGAATGGGTAAGGAAAAGCTACGGTATGTGGTTTTCATACCCAGTGGAGTGCTACTGACCATAAAAAAGGAAGACTTGGGACATTTTTAGGTAAGTGGATGCTACTTGATAACATAATTTTAAGTGAAATAGATCAGGCAGGCATGTTTAAATATCACTTTCTTTCTCTTGTGTGAGAAACACAAAGGGTAAATAAGGAGCAAAACAGAGGACAGATATGGGAAGTAGGGAGAAAATACTCAAATGTAAAGGGAAACTAGGGAGGGAGAAGGGAAAGAAGGGCATGAAGGATACAAATTTTTAAAAAGAATAGAAGGAAAACAATACAAGCAAAGTTCTATGAACAGTGGGGAGAAGAAATATTGAAAGGATCAAAGGGAAGGGAAAGGAATGGGAAAAATAATGATATATCCAGGTACAAATTCCCTATGATGAGTGTGATCGTTATGTATGCCTAAATGTACCAATTAAATTAAGTTTTAAAAAATGAAACAGACTCAGAGATGAGGTTCCATTTCACTGATGAAGAAACTGAGATTCAAGAAGGTAAGGAATTGATTTTAGTAATTATGTTGTAGTGATCACAAGCTTGAGCTTAGGACTCGGTTACTCCAGGAACTGTGTTCAAATTTGACTCCACATTTCTCTGCTTCAAAAATTCCACCTTCCAAAAAATGAGGTGCTTCTTTGTACTTTTCAAAATCTAATATTCATGCCTCAGTCCCCAGAAAGTTCACTCTTTTCATTTCTTCCTCCTATTGTTTGGGTCTTAAACGTGCCCCCAAGGTCCAGGTGTTGGAGGCTTGGTTTCTAATGCAGTAGCGTTCAGAGGTGGGGTGTTTGGAAGATGATTGATCCCAGTAACTCTAACCTGTGGCTTGTGAGTTGGATATGCTTGGCTTTTCTGGGATGAGCTGAGTAAAAAGGAATTATCTTGGGTCATACGTAAAATGTATAATATAGTTAAAGTGTACACAGAGAACCTTCCCTTTTAAAGATTTTTGAAAATGATAACACAAATGTGTCAAACATGCAGGCTAGAAGTTGTGCATACCTGATCTTTAATTCTTTTATGGATACATAGCCTAATGGGCTACCGGGAGACCATGGAACCTTTAGCAGGGGAAGCCAAAGGAAGTAGGTAATTGGGGGCATGGCTTTGAAAGGTATATTTAGTCCCTGCCCCATCCTGCCTCCTGGTTGATACAAGGTGGGCAGTTCTGGTCTGCCGTGTGCGCCTTGTCATGATGTTTGCTTCACCACAGACCCAGAAACAAGGGAGCCAAGTGAACGTGGACTTCAGTCTTTGAAATGAATAAACATTTTATCCTTTTAAGCTGTGATCTCAGGTATTTTGCCATAGCAACAGAAAGCTAACCTAATTTCTAATAAACCATGAAGCGGACAAGAAGGAAGCTCTTATAAATAATGAAACTTGAAGAAGGTGCAGTTTTATTTCCATTTATATAGCGTTGATATTTGTACAGAAAATATATCTATAGGTCTAGTTTATTTACAAAAAAGAAAGAAATGGAAGGAGAGGCAGGAAAATCCAGTAATTTTCTTGGGACATAAAAATAAGTAATTATGTTGAGTCGAAATTAAACAAGTGGTGAGAGGTCAGAAATTAAATATGTGGTTTTACTGAAAGAGGTAGAAAGTCAGTGCATGCCAGTACATATTATATTAGTTTTATGATTAAGAAATATATTTTATACATTTACAGTCATCTATCACATAAAAGCAGAAATATGGTCTGAAATTGTGCTATAAGTAAATTTCATGATTATGTGATGTATACACACAGACCTAGATGGTGTAGACTAGGTATTTTGTGCATAATTGCATGAGCTATACTTTTATATGAATAGCACAGAGTAGTTTTGTTTACACAAGCATCACCATAGATATGAATGATGCATTATGCTATCACAGTATGACAGCTACATCCATACACAATTAGAATTTTTCAGCTCCATTATTTTATGGTGCCACTGTTGTGTGTGAAGTTCATTACTGACCCAAACATTATTATAAAATGTATGACTGCAATATATATTTCATATATTTAAAAATTAATGTACACAGCTTAAAGAATAATATGCTTGTGCCCCAATTTTCTACTTTAGAAAATGGGAGCATTTCTAGTCATTTAAAGATTTCAGTTTACCTCCCACACCTCACTCTTCTCCTTTTCAAACACCCAAAAGCTAAACAAATCTCAAATTTTGTGTTAATTATCCATTTATGTGTCTTTATAGGCTTATTATATATGAGTGTAGGCATCTCAAATCAATACTTTATGAAATGATTTACACTTGCTAGATTTTGACCATTATATGGAGGAAAGCCCACTGTCTAAATAAGAGGAACTGTATTGTGGCTCCTTTAAACTAATATTCTGGTTTTGATTTTCATATATATCTTCTAAATAATGCTACCTGAAGAAGGTGCAGTTTTATTTCCACAGAAGACTAGAATGATGATAAAAAGGCAGATAATAAAGACCCAGGCTTTGGAGGTTTATTGGGAACAAGAACTCCATTGGCACTTGGACTCAAAATCATGTGTGTTATAATCTTGAAGAAAAAACATCTACAATTTGCTCATGTCCCGAGACTTTGTGGGAGACTGAGATTAAGGGCAGTGAACTAATTCATCTGGTGGAAGAAATTTCAAGTCAGCTCAATGTTGAGACTGTGGCACAGATACTGCTGGTGGCTTTTAGACATATCTAACATGAAAAGCAGAATCAAAACGTAGAGCAGAATAGAAAATTTTTTCTGGTTGCCAGAAAGAAAACCTTGTAAAACTGGGCCCTGTAAAGATGGGGCTTGTAAAAGATTGGCCCAGGAAAGCTTGATTACTGAAGAGGTAAGCATTAAAAAGAAACCATGTACTTTACATTAGGACAACAGAAAAAAAAAATGGCTTGAAGGCATATCAGGAATCAATAAGACATCTCCCTTTGAAGGCCCAAGGGCACAAAGCTGTAAAATTTCCATTTGAGAAGAAAGGCCCAGGGTGCACTGCTCCATGAGGGTCACCTAGAGCATTTAGTCTTTTGAATTTAGTTTGCAGTGCTCATCCATCCAGCCATTCAGAGGCTTCTATAGCCATAATACAAGGAGACCTGGCTTAATACTGCTTAAGCTGATTGTAGACCATGGTGTCATCCACATAGTGCTGGTTTTACAGGTGTGTACAATGGAAGAATTGTGGGAGAGGGTGGTTTTCACTCAGATTTCAGAAAAAAGCCTAAAAGGTTAGGCAAAGTGCCAGTTTGGTTTTCCATTCTAAACACTTGGATGTATTTTTTCCACAGATGCAATGGTTTGTACATGGTTTCAGTGTGTCCTCAAACAGTCCATATAGTGCAAGTGGAGACTTCAGGAAGTTGGAGAAGACAGGAACATAGAATGTCTGTTGAGGAAGGCCAAGGGCATGAGTAAATCCCAAGAGGGAAGTCATGGAGTCTGCGGCAGGTAGTGCCATAGAAGTAGGGTTGCTGAAGCCACTTGGCATTTGCATCTCTCCACAACTTGCCCCAGGTACTAGATATGGAGCTACAGGATTCAATATTTTCTTTATGAGGTTTCAGACTTCCTTCAGTCCCACTGGTTTCTAACCTCCTATTAGCACTCTTGAAATGGAAATATTTATACGTGCCATTGTAAGTCAGCAGTGTTTAACTTTCTTTTTGATTTTTATAGGGCTCACAGCTAAGAGTTTTCCCTGTATCTCAGAGGAGACTGTGGACTTGGCCTTTTCAGGAATGCCAGGACTGTTAAAACTTTGGCAACTCAGAGATGGACTAAAGGCTTCTTTTGCATAGACAGATGTTCAAGAATCTTCTGGGGACCAGGGGAAAATGTTATGGTTTAGATTTAAAATGCCCCCAAAGTCTCGTGTTTTTGGAAATTGATTGGGTTATGGAGGATTTATAGCTGACTTGCTGTTAGGTGGATCCCAGTCAGAAAAGGCAGGTCTCTGGGAGCAAGACCTTACAGAGTGTAGTATCTCTCTTCCTGGTTCCTCCCTGCACTTTCTCTGCTTCTTGGAAGCCAATACATAAGCAGGTTTTCTCCACCAGTCCCTCTACCATGGCTTCCTTCTTGGATCCAGCCAGCTATGCACTAAAACCATGAAGTAAAATGACCTGTCTTCCTTTAGGTTGTAGGGGTTGGGTACTGTGCCTCAGCTATGAGAAAATAACTAAGACACTAGCTAGTTTTTCATTAATAATTTGCTCATAGACTCCTTTCACTCTTTAAGTGGGCATTTATATTATCTATGCACAAATAGACTTCTTTTATATTACTTACAGTTCTCATTTCTTTTCCTCACCTATACAACCTCCAGTGTAAGACTGAGTACAACCAGATGATTGCATTACGGAGGCATTATAGCTGACTTGCTGTTAGGTGGATCCCGGTCAGAAAGGGCAGGTGCCTTTATTTTATTGCAGGTAAAAAGGAATGCATTTAGCATTTCACCTTTGAGTAGGATGATTTCAGTCAACATTTATTGTTGTTACGTTACTTGGTTTTTTATAAACTTTATCAGGCAAAGGAAATTTCATATTACATCTACTATAAAAGCTTTGTTTTATTTTTAATCATTAAGTGTGGATTAAATTTTCCAAATATTCTCCTATATCATTGTGATAATCAAGTGTTTTTTTTGCTCTTTTTAATCTGATAATTCTGTCATTTAGATAAATACACTTTTACTGAGTCAGCCTTGCTTTCTTTTTTTTTTTTATTTTAGAAACATAAAAGTACAAAAACATATTGACAAACAGACACCCATTATCATAGAAAATAGTACAATCACAACTAATCTATAGACAAGGTGATATGGTCTCAACAGTAGTTGTTGTTTTATC
>PVLD010013891.1:0-54245 GCA_004027595.1 Dinomys branickii | reverse complement strand
TCCCACGTCTCGCCCCGGCAGCCTGGTCCGCCCTACCACATCTCCCCCGGCATCTCAGAGAAATACGCCCAGTTTAAACTTCCCAGCCGAGGTTCCGGCATTCACGCTCACCAAGTCTGTCTCGAGCTGGTGGTGTTTATTAAGGAGGTTCGCTCCCTTGCTGCTCACCCGGTCGCCATCTTCCCCGGATCTAGAAATGTATTTTTAAAATATTCACACAGAAGGCCAGGGTCTCACGCCAGAGGCCGACTATAGCCTAAGTTCACCCTGCCAGTGAAGCTGCCTTTGATCAGGCCAACCAGGAGTGACTAATCTTGCTGTCTGTTGGAAGTGACTACTCCTCTAGTCTACTAAACACTCAGAAGTAGGAGGTGGGGTTCATGTCCACCGTGGTTCTTGTTATGTTGGACAATGAGCACTGATGCCTGCATCTTTTTGTCCTATCAGCTTTTTGTTAAAAGAATTTTTCTTTTTTATTGTAAAGAGAATGATAATAATAATAAAGAACCATAGCAAAATACCAACAACATAGACAAAACCAAAGCAAAGCAAAAACAAAAAGAATGATACAGGGTTTCTGAACAAAATGATAGGAATTAACAGTGGTTGTTATATTACATTTTTATCTGTCTTATCAGCTTTTGAGGACTCTACTTTCACAGAGTGACATGAGAATGTAACAGTAATAACAGCATGGAGAAATTTGTACTATAAACAAATGATTAAAATTTGAATCTCTAATATATATATATATATATATATATATATATGAATGAATAGGGTATAATTTTTACAACTGAACATTCTAAGACAAGTTTAATCCATAACAGAGGATCCCTGAAAATGTATTGCTTTTCATATTAATGTACAGATATCAGTAAAAGGAGCTAGCTAAAATATAAGCTACAATTTAAAAACAAGATATTCTACCCCAGATGGCACACACAACATACAGTCCAAAGCCTGGCTTATTAATAAATAATCCCCTGGTAGTAATAACAAACTATGTTGAGAAAATAAGGGGTTAAAAGTTAGATCTGCTGTATTCCTCTTCAAGGAATATACAATCTATTTAAACACCAATTCTCTCAAACGGAAGTCATATCAATGACGTTTGTGCCTGTAGCAAGTGGACTGTGTCTGCACAAGGGATAGTACTTTTAGTTTTGAAAGTCAAAATTGCATTTCCAAAATGAGAGAAAGACCTAACAGCAAATGACCAGTGTATTACTAAAATGAAAAAAGACCGAAGCAAAGATCTGAAGCTCTTCATCATATATTTTGACAATTAACCCGGACTGTCAATTTGACTGTCTTGAGAGCTACCAGGGGGATTAGGAAAGCTCACATCTGGTGCGACTGTGTGGATCATGGAGGCATGTTAGGTACTATGTCTGGTCCGTGGACCTGCCCTCTGTTGGTGCTGTTCCCCTGTTCTGCCTCCCAGTTGCCGTGAACTAAGCAGCTTTACTCTGCTTTACCCTTATACTAGCATGTTTCCTCTTTGGAGCCATCGGATCTTATTGATTTCTTTGATGAAATGGTAAGCCAAATAAGATCTCCCCTCCTTTAAATTGCGGTTCTCTGATATTTTGTTCCAGCATTAGAAAATCTGGCTAATACAGAAAATTGGTACTGGAGAAGCGGGGTCATTGTTGTGACTATTATAAACCTTGTGGTTCAGAAGTCTTTGGAAATTGTTTACAGGAGGAATTTGGAAAAAATAAATGAAGAGGAAGGTTATAAAAGCTCTAGAATGTTGTAAGCAGAACTTGATGGGTAGTTTTTGTTGGAGCTCGAATGCTGATAGAAGTGTGGACAGTAAAAGCCAGGCTCATGAAGTTTCATTTGGTAATGAGGGCCCTATTGAGATTTGCACCAGAGGGATTGCATATTACGCTGTGGTATAAACTTCAAAATTTTGTCCATGTTCAAAGACTCTGTGTGAGGTTGAATTTAAAGGTAACAGAATAATTGAGCTGGCAGATGAAACTTCAAAGCAGTCCAACACTCAGGATGTGGGGAAGATATTGCTGGATGCTTTTAGTGAGATTTGTAAAGAAAATCTGGAGCAAAGGGCAGAACAGAAAAATTTGAAAAATTTAAATTTTGACCCAGAAGGGACCATGTGTTAAGTTACAGGCAAAGAAGGTATAACAACTAATGAAATTATTGCCACTAAAAAAGAATCAAGTGATTTGTATTCTTGATAAAACAAAACAAAAGATCCTTTGAGAGAATCTCAGGAATTAGAAAAATGCTACCCACTGAGGGCTAGATGGTAAAATGTGTAAACCTTTCATTGGAAAATAGATTCCCTGAGCCCCTTGCTCCAAAACAGATGCCTAGAGAATTGTTTCCTAGGATTTATTTCACCAGGCTTAGCCATCCAATCAGGCAGAGGCCACTGCAGCCATGGTCCAAGGGAGCTCAGCTACTGACTGCTCCAGTTGATGGTAAACTTTGGCACTGTATGCATGATGCTTGTTGCTTAGGTATGCAAATGCAAGAGTTGTGGAACCATGGATGCTTCCACTCATATTTTAAAAGGAGGCCTGGGAGGTCAAGCAATATATCCCTGAGAAGTGGGCATATAAAGCTATAGGAGTGAAGCCAAATATTCAATGGAAACTTATAAAGTTGGAGATAAGAGGGATGTGGAACATTTGCTACAGCAAGCTGCAAGCTTTTAAATTTGATATAATCTAATTTGTTGAAACTTGGTATTAATTCTTGTGCAGTTGTTTGAAAAGTCTTTGCTTATACATATGTCTTTAAGAGTTTTACCAATCTTCCAGCAGATTTAATGATTCTAGGTTTTGATATCTAGGTCTTTGGTCCTTTTAAATTTTGCTTTAGTACATGATAGGAAATATTGCTCTAAATTCATTCTTCTGCATGTGGCTAATCAGTTCTACCAGCACGATTTTTTAAAAGAGGCTAATTTTTCTAGTGTATTTTTTAATCTACTGTCCAAATCATATGGCTGAGGTATTTGGGATTGTCTCTGCATCCTCAATTCCGTTTGATTGTTCAACATGTCTGTTTTGTGCCAATATTGTGATGCTTTTATTATTGTAACTTTGGAGTATAAATTGAGGTCCAGGATTGCAATGACTCCTGCTTTGCTCTTGCTCAGGATTGCTTTGCCTCGCTTGGATCTCTTCTTGTTCCATATGAGTTTTAGGATTGTTTTTCCTAATTCTGTGAGAAATGCTGTTAGTATTTTTATTGGAATTGCATTAAATCTGTATATCATCATTAGTAATATGGCCATTATGGCAGTATTGATTTTGCTTAATCAGGAACAGAGAATGTGTTTTTAATATTTAATGACCTCTTTAATCTCTTCTTTCCAGAGTACTGTAGTTTTCATTTTTTAGGTATTTTACTTCTTTGTTTAGTTTAATTCCTAGATTATTAATTTTTTAAGTTACTGCAAATGAGATTATTCTGATATTGGTGGGTTAATTATTGGTGTATAAGATCACTACCGATTTTTTGTATGTTGATTTTATATCCTGCCACTTTCCTGAATTTATTAATTGTAAGGGTCTTCTGGTAGATTTTTTGGCTCTTCTATGTAAATAATCATGTCATTTGCCTATAAGGATAGTTTGACTTCTTCCTTTCCTATTCACTTCTTTTGCGTGATTTCTGTGGCTACAGTGTCTAGTACTATTTTGAACAGGAGTGGTGAATCTGGACACTCTTGTCCCTGATTTTAGTGGGAATGGTTTCAGTTTTTCTCCTTTCAGTATGGAATTTTCATGAATGGCATTTATTGGTCAGAGGTAGGGTACTTCTATAACTATTTTAAGCAGAGACCCTGGAGGACTGGAGTCCCATTAGAAATAGGTGGGGAGATGGACGGATGCATAGAGAAACAGTAGAACACGGGCAGAGAGGTAGAAGACACTAAAAAGTGACAGGAAGATGGTAGGGTAGGCAGCAGGCTTGCAAGGTTGTCTTTCTCTGTGCAGGCATTTTGGTAACTTCCAAAAATGAAAATGGTTCCCACTTACTTTTTTTCTATTTCTTTTATTAGTACATGTTTGTAGTACATAATAATCACAGTACTTGGGAGAGTTAGTACAGCACATGTAGATAAAACATCTCAAATTTTTTTATCCCCTTCTCCACTCCTCTGTACCCCTGCTCTTCATGTTTTTTTATCTTTTTGAGATAAGGTCTCACTATGCAGTTCAGGCTGGCCTTGAGCTCACTGTGTAGCCCAGGCTGGCCTTGAACTCGAAAGGATCCTACTGCCTCAGCCTCCTGAGTGCTGGGATTACAGGTGTGTGCCACCACGCCGCTCTTCATTTTGTTATTATACCTTTATCATTTGCAAAATGTATATATCCCTTTGTCCTTCAATCTCATTTTGCTCTTTATCTTTTGGGTTTTTCATATAAGAGAAATCTTGCAATATTTAAGATAGTATGTCTGATCTATTGACTTAGAATTATGTTTTTAAGATGTATCCATTTTCCTACAAATGACTCAAGATTCTCTTTCTTTATGGTAGAGTACTACTACTCCATTGTGTATAAATACCATATTTGCTTTTTCTGTTGATGCACATAGAGGCTGCTTCCAAGATTGAGCTATTGTGAATGTGCTGCTAGAAACACGGGTATGCATATATCACCGTATGATGTCATTAACTCCTTCGGGAAGATCTGGAAGGGGAATATCTGGGTAAATGGAATTTATAGTTTTAGCTCTTTTGATGAATCTCCATATTGATTTTCATAGTAATTGTAATAGTTTATTCTCTCCCTAACAGTGTGGAAGGGCTCTCCCTCCCCTAAAAACGAGACCTCGGCTCACAGGGCACCGCTATCTCCTACCGTTTCCTCAGATCACGGTCATGTGCCGAGGCTCTCTCCATTTACTTCTCACCTTGCGCTGAGCCCCTACCCCACAGACTGGTGATGCCGAAAGTCAGCACTGTCCTTCTGCATCCCTCACACCACTCCTTTCTTACTTCTCTCTGTCACTCCACAGTCCTGTTCCAGGCTTTGTGCAGGGCCCTGGCATACGAGGTGGGGATGATGTGCTCAGCACAGCTCCTAGTACAGGGTGTTCTGCAGGAGACACGGGAAGTAAACATACCCTGATTAATGGGACAATTCAAACAGGACATGATGGACATTGGTCAGGTGTCCTTTGTCCCAGTGCCCAAAACTTTCAACCTATAAATATCCTCTTCTAAAAATTCCTTCAGTCTTGGAAAAACCAGGCTAGTTGATCCTCTACCTGAAATCACTTACTCTACAAGGCTGAGATCTCTGAAAACTAAGATATCTGAATCTCATCCTGCCAGTGCCTCGATTATAAATTATTACAAGCTGAATTCTGTTCAAATTGAATTATTACAAATTGAATTGAATTGATTATCACAAATTGAATTCTCAGCCTTTCACAGTATCTTCTGCTGAAGTGAGAGAACTGATTGGGAGGTAATGGGGGTTTACAATTTGAAATGGGTGTATAGAAAAGGAGTCAATGAATTTGGCAATATCAGCTCTCTAAATTCTGCTTTGTGTATGTACTTCAAATATACACACTCTGGAACCAGAGAAATGACCTCAGAATGGTTTTGGTGTACAGTACCAGCGAGGTGGCAATAGCTTGCAAGGTGGGGGAAAGCTTGTATAGGAGGCTGTATATGGTATAAACTAATGTCTGTTTCTCCCCAGAACCAGGATTCTTGCATCCAGGGATCAAGGTGTGGAAATGGGAATGACACCACTTTGTATTACACATAGTGATCCAATAGCAGAATTGCTATGGCCTGTCCTACAAACTTGTTCTCTGTTAGGCTAGAGGTCTTTGTTCCAAAGGGAAAAATACTTGCACCAAGACTCAGTAATTATTCTGTTGACCTTGAAGTCAATACTGCTGCTTTGCCACCCTGGCTACTCATGTCTCTGAATCAGAGAGTTGCTGTGCTGACTAGGTGACTTATCTTGGTTCTCAAGGTGAACTTTGTAGGGTCTTTATCAAGAAAGGTGAGGAACACAGGAGATATCATGGGGCATTTCCTAGTACTAACACATCCTATGGTTAAAGTAAATAGAAACACAACAACCTGTTTCAGGCAAGATTCTGAATGGTCCAGAATCTGCAAGGATATAAGTCTGGGTCACCCTACCAAGCGAAGACAGCATGATTGCTGAGGGATCAGGGAGTACAATATGAGTAGTGGAAGAAGACAGTTATGAATGCTACTGTGGCCAAACGGGGAGTGGCAGAAACAAGGATTGTCATCTTACTTGTGTGTGTGTGTATGCGTGTGCACGTGCTTTTGTTTTCTGAGTCAGGATCTCACTATGTCATTCAGTCTGGCCTTGAACTCACTATGTGGTCCAGGCTGGTCTTGAACTTGTGATTCTCCTGCTCAGTCTCCCAAGTGTTGGGATTACAGGCAAGCACCACCATACCTGGCAGGATTGTCTTCGGTATATTATCTCTTTGTCTTGTTATGGATGTGTGTGTGTGAGTGTGTGAGTGTGTGTGTGTGTGTGTGTGTGTGTGTGTGTGAGCTTTTTTCTTCCCTCTAACCAATTGACATCTAATATGAAATGCACTGATAATATTTAAAGTATATTACATTACATGAAAGTCACAGAATCTCAAGAAGAATGAACATCATGCTATGTTTTACATTGTCTTAAAAGAAAAGGTTAGAGTATTTTTAATACTATGCAGGAGAGCTGGCAGAAGCATACTTTTTTATACTTCTGAGGATTGAAAATAACCTCAGGGTGGTTTGGGCATACAGCAAATCTTTATTTACTTTATTTACAGATTCAGTAGGTGTATGAAGATGTGCATGCATGCCAAGTTGGAAGATTGACATGCAATGCTTAGTTGATGGTTCACATGTGGCCTTAATCCAGTCACTCAAAGGCCTTGTGAGCAAAGCTCTAGAAGCTGGAATATGGCGGGGGGGATATAGTCCCCTGACAGCTTCTGCAACATTTGGGTTTGTACCTGGGGACAGCCATTACAGATACTTGACCTTCAGAGCTGTAAAACCATACACTTTGTTGTTTTAAGTCATTAAAGTGGTGATATCTCTCTGTAACAAAAGAGGAGGATCTCCCAGGCACAGACTAGCAGCAGAAAAGGAAAGGACAAATGAAGGATCAGGCAGACTAGAGGGTAGGCAGGAGATCAGGAAATAGGTGGATGGTCAGAGATGTTGGCAGGTCTGAGCAGACAGAAAGACAAGCATGCTGGGAAAAGAAGAAGGAAAACACAAAGAAGAACAGGAAGCAGGACAGCAGACAGTTGGGGAGAAAGGTGAGCAGATAAAAAGTAAGAGGGAGATTGTCTAGGGATGTACACAGGTGACAGGAAGACAAGGCAACAGGCAGCAGGCCCACAGAGCTGTCCTTGGCTCCGCCTTGGTTAGGAGAGCTTCCTGAGCTGGAGGTGGATCCCATTCTTGGATTTCAATAAAGTTTGTGGCATGGGGAGGGGAATCCTGGTGGGATCTGGCAGCAGCTCAAAGCGGAGCAGAGTCAGGGCCACAGTGACCTTCATTTCATTCATGGCACGTTGTTTTCCAATGCAGTTCCTGAGCCGGGAAGAACCAGTAAAATGAGACATCACATTTCCTTCTCAGTGGGGCAGGGATTGGCCCTTGAGCTTCATTCAGGGTCCAGAGCTGACGTTCAGGGTCCTGCTTCGCAGGCCCATCTCAACCCCTTTCCTTACGGGTCACATACACCTCTATTCCAGGCATTGGTTCATATTCTCCTAACTTTTGAGGAGGACTCTCAGTCATCCAGAGCTATTGCTAACACCATTCTTGCTCCCAGAGGTGTGAAATCTCTGTTAGGATAGGGCCAGCTCTCTGAGAGGCAGAGCTCCTTCTCATGAATCATTTAATCACTGGTTTTGTTTACTCTAAGGTTTTCAGTTCTCTGCTTGGAGACAACTAGTGAGAAATATCTGGGAAGAGGTCAGTCGCCCCGCCGGGGATGACCTTAATGGGGACAAAAGACCTATGACCATGAGAGGGGAGCCAAATACCAGGTACAGCGCCAGGAGTTCACATCTTCAAGTCGCAGCCCCATCAGCCTGTCACTCACACAGAAGTCAGACTCCAGCTGCCCCTCAGCAGCTCAGTTCACCAGCATTGATAGTCTTCCATTTCTACTCCAGAAGTGTGCCTGTTTAAAATCTTTACTTTGCTTTCCGAGGCTCCTCTGGTTTCTCTGTCTGCCCTTCACCCTGAAGCCATGATTCAACTCAGACATCTCTTTTCATAAAGGTAGGACTGTATCCAAACGCATCAGCTGCGTTGCCACCTCCATGGGCTACTGCCTCACCCATCTCCTGCCTATCCAAGCCCACGTCTAGTTAAGCTCCCATTGCTGAGGTCACTGAGTGTTTCCTTCCACCACCTCTGCCCAGCCAAGGATCAGACCAATGACCAACTGACCTTCAACACTCTGCCACTCTTCCTCTCCCCACCCAGTCACCAAAAAATTTTTTTAAAAATCAATGCTTTATTCAAGGACATACCCGTGTTCAAAGCCTAGGGCAGAGTCAGTTCTTGGACTAGTCCACAAAATGCTCAATGAGTAGTGAGTGAGTGAATGGATGAAGGAAGGAATTCTGGCTCATGCACAGGTACCTGATTCTGTACAACACCTTTCTGTTGTCCTTGAACCGGGGGTAGAATCCTACATCCTTGTGTTTCTACATCTTAGTATAGGACTTAGCACAGAAAAACATACCGTTGAAGTCTTTGCATTTGAATTAAGTTCATTAAATTGAAAAGAATGCATTTGAATACACCAAATGTCAATGTTAGTTCTACTTAGAAACTGACTGACCTAGACCTACATTTTTTCTGTCTTCTGGTATGAGCACAATTATTGGAGGTCAATGACTAGTAGAAAGTACTCAGTCCTGGGATGAACCCAACATTGGAAAGCCAATTTACAGATGAATAATTTGTTCAAAGCCGATTCTATGAAAGTTGGTTTAGCTTTTCAAGAACTCACATCACATGATCCTGAAAATCCTTATTTCCAGTAATATTTACAAGGTTTATAACAATTCATATTCCACAGAACAAGTCCCCTAGCCTTTGTGGATTATAACAGCAGTCCTTGGGAGCATCCTCACCCATCCAGTTCTAACGCTGCTTCAAGTGGTTATATATCGGACACATCAGAAACCATTTCAATGTTATGTATCATGTACAAAATAGTGGATTTTCTCTCAAAGGCAATCTTAAAGAGTTTTTGACTTGCTGAGCAATATGGGTTCTAGGTGTAATTTAAAGGTACTGAACTTCATATTTCTTCTTCTGACAACTGAGAAAGTTGTAAGAATGTGAACATTAATACACAGTCAAAAATTATGTTGAAAGAAACTGCAAACGTGTAAAGCTTTCGAAGGTCTACTGTAACCTTTCAGTATCTGCTGAACAGTTGGTAGAGGATAGGATTCCCCAAAACAACCCAGCAAACCAATTACTTGCTGAACTAACGTGAGGATTAGAGAATGAACCAGAAAGCACAGTGCTGGTTAGAGAATGTGTGGGAAGAAAGGAATTTAGCATCTGAGGTACCTGGAAATCAGAAAACACAACACCTGAAGTTAGACCAGTGTTCCAAATTTCATAAAATCACACCCCTAACATGACTCACAGAAGTCTGGAATGTTCGCTGACACTGAGATTTGGCTGTCTACTGGAAAGAGCAATGGGCCAACAACTCCGAGGCATGCCCTAAAATATCCTCTTATTTTTGGCACAGACACGCCTACAAGAAGCTTTTTCCCTACAAATGCCAATAAAGAAAAGCGCACCTGAAGATGCCATTTATGAGTGTGGAAGGTCACAGACAGCAGGGTATGCTACAGGTATTACCCCACTGCCCAGTTACTCACACAGGACACCCCACCTTGATCCTCCTGAGAAGGGCAGGAATGAGTGGCTGTGTCGGGCAGAATTGGGTACAAATCGGAAAGGGTCAAACACCTGCAGAGAGAGAAGCAGGGTCAGGACAGGTAAGGGTCAATCCTTGCTTCCAAACTACAAAGGGAAAACCCAGAGGCAGGAGTGGAAGGAGGTATTGGAGCTGAGACGCCTTCCCCTCCCCCACCCTCTCATCCTCTCAGGGTCTTCATACCTCAGGGTTTGGCCACACTTTTGGGTTGTGATGAAGAGCATAAATAGAGATCATGACTATGACACCTGTGGAACAGGTAGGAGATACAAAGAAAACTCATTATACCCATGGGGTAAGTTCCAGGTCTTAGCCAGCAAGGGACATACATGTTCAAAAGGTGTGAGTGCCATAGATGATCACTTTGAGCAGATGACCTCATGATGAGGGGTGGAGAGGGCTTGGCAAAGCACCTGGGCACAGGGAGGGGCAGAAAACAATGGTCAAGAATAAGCAACACAGTATTGGATGCTCGGGCTTTGCAGTAGCTCAGGTGACCCTTGCTTTCACTGAATGTCTTCCATAAGTCTTTAGAGAACAGAAATTTACTCACCATTACCCTCCAAGGAAGGCACTCATATATTTCCGTTCTTTGAATAACAAACCAGAGGCTCAGAGGGGCTGAGCAACTTTTCTATGATAGATATGACAGTGTAGAGGTCAGACCCAGTGGCAGACGAGGCAACGGTGTCTTTTTAGTATGATAGGAGATTCAAATCTGACCATCAGCTGGTCTCTAGCTGTCCATCTGAAAGATTCTAAAGTACTGAACTACATCTGACCCATGATACCGATTCCCTGATTTCACTCATTTGCCTTGGCCTAAGGAAAAGAATGGTGTCTCCTTCTGCCTCTGTCTGATTCTCTCTATACTTCAGAGAATGAAAAATATAGATCTCAAGTCCTGAAACCATATCTAGAGGCCATGGTTGTGAGTGTCCATGTAGAGAAGTTTCTGAGGATTGAGTCATCATCAAGTTACCTGACATTTATCTTCTTCCATACATCACAGTGCAATTATCTACGCAGTCTATCAAGTACAAAGACTTTTAAAAAGTGTGACAGTGAAGACAGAAGTGGTCTGTGTGTGCTGTAATCTCTGTATGAAGAATCAAAGTCCGGAAAGTTAGAATAAAATATTCTGTCTAAAATAAATGGAGGTGACTGTAGTCAAGGGACCCTGAACTCTAAAAGTGATTGAGCACTAGCCCTGGAGAAGGAAAGAAACTTCTGATTCTATTCCTGAGCAGTTACAAAACTGAAAAAGACATTACAGTTATTTACAACAATGGCCCCAAATAAGAAAGAAACATTCTTTAGGTGTTCAAGAGGAACCAATGTTAATTTTGCTGTGGTCTGGCCATGTGCCACCACTTTATAAATGTCATCCAAACTACAAAATAAGTACTAACTTACTGGCAAAGAAAGACATAGCCAGGCTTAGCACTGCTAAAGCACACATGCATTAATGATCTTCCCTTGTCCCTGCTGAGGGCCTAAGTGAGTCTGGGAAGGCCCTAGCTTTGGGTAAGGAGCACCCATCATGGAAGGTGACAGATTTGCTGAGCTCTCTACCCACATGGAACACTGGTGGATACAGCCTCAGGGCCTCCTTGATGCACATGGTGGTGTAGGGCATCTGATCCAGGTGGTCCCTGAAAGGAAGCCACCCTGAAGGACAGGCAAAATCTGAACAGACCTGGGCCTTCCCTCTACCAGAGAAGCTGGCCCCCCCTTACCACTTGAGTTTTCACTCACCCAGTGGTGGAGGCTCCTTCCCCAGGTAGCCGTTGGACCTCCTCCCTACAACTCTGTTGGTGCTTGGGGTGTGCAGCTAGAGCATAGAGGATCCAGGAGATGCCATTGGCTGTGGTGTCATGGCCCTCAAACATGAACGTGTCCACCTCAGCACACAGGTCCTCATCAGATAATCTGCTCCTATTCTCATTCTGATGAAGGCCACAGTTAGAGACTAGGGAATGTCCCTCACTCTGCTTCTGAGCAAAGACTCAGGCCTCTCCCATAGATGCTTACCTTGGCAAAAAGGAGGATGTCCAGGAAATCCAAGCATCTCTTCTTCCTGACCTTTTCCAGCTCTCCTTCCTCCTGCAGCTGAGTCTTCCTCTGCTTGATCACTTGGTCTGCTCTAGGACAGAAGTTAACTGGTGAGCTGAGAGCTATAGCAACCCAAAGTCACCTCATGCCCCTTCCTCCCTACCCCATCCTGGCACTCTGTCAAACTCAAGATGGCTGTGGGAGTAGTTGTATAGGTCAGAGTTGGGAACTGAGTGTGTCAGTTCTCTTCTTGCAAGGGCAGTCCACAGGAGCTCTGCTTCAGTTGCTGGGGTAGGTCTCATTTGTCACCACGAGAGTGACGGCACAGGCAACCACCTGCATGCTGCCTGGAACCTTGACATCTCATCTCTCAACACTGACACTAAGTATCTAAAATGAATGTATTTCAAATGCTTCAGAGCCACCTGGGTGGTCTGGCCCTGCCTGAGAAGTCATGGCCAGCTTGTTTGGTCTCAGCTTGGGAAAGGAAGGGCTACAGGAAAAGGTGATAGAACCTGTGTGCTCATGGGCTATTTGGCAGGTGTATTTGGCCCTTCAGCCCTCAGAGGTTAGCCTATAGATGGTGTCGTTCTGGTAAAAAGCATTCCTCCGGCGGGAAGACATCAGTTTGGTCAGGTCATCAACAGCGTGGATATAGGACTGGGAATCCCTAAAGGAGAAGATGTAAAATAAAGAAGATGGGAGGTCAGACATGGAGGCAGAGTTATGATTCCCTCACTTGTGGGAATGTGTTATACCAGAGCACACATTACTTCTGTTTTCTACCCTCACGACCATCAGACCCACATGAGTAAACATTGTATTATCTCCTTAGTGTAAGAATTTGAAAGAGTAAATAAAATCCAAAGATACAATAGATATTATGTGAGGCGAATATGATAACAACTACACTAAGGAAACCCACTACAATAGATACTGTGAGGGGAAAAAATTGCTCAAAGGAGGGAACTACTGGGATGAGGAAAAGGAGAAAAGAAAGAGGATGGCACCTGGCTAAGCAGCAGAGAAAGGTCCTCCCAGAGGATCGCCACCCAGACACTGGAATATAGCAACACAGAAGGACAAGAGGGAGAGAAGTGGGCCCCCTGGACCCAGGAAGGACCTAAAATGAGAAGTGAATGGCCCTGAATCAAGGCCAGCAGTTTTCTGAAGCTGTTGGTTTCAAGCAGGAGCCAAAAGCGGTATGTTTCTATGGTCTGTTGGCCATTTCAGAACTTTAGAAATTTAATGGTCAATTCATTAGAAAGAAACAAATAACTAAATAAATTTTACGAGAGGACTTCAAGATGGCGACCGGGTAGGCCGCAGAGAGAGAACCTCCCGGAGGAATGCCACTCAGACAAAGGAATATAGGAATATAGCAACATGGGAGACAGAAAGGAAAGAGGTGGGTATCCTGAACTCAGGAAGGATCTGAAATGGGAATTGAAGACTAAGCAAAACCTCTTCTGGAGGAAAGGATCGGAGATCGACCATGGCACAGTCGGAGGGAAAGGAGAAGGAGGAAGTCACCGCTCCAAACACACCCTTGGCCCGTGCACTCATTCTGGCGTTCACAGCTTCAGCTTCGGAGACCCACCCTCACAGAAGCCTCCCGACTCGGCCAGTGGAGAGCAGAGTTCCAAGAGCTGGTCCAGAGCTGGAGAGGGTAGGGCACAGCCAGGAAAAGAGGCAATAGCGGTCGGGAGCTGGTGTCGAACCCAGTGTGAGAATGAGAAGTTACGACAGACACTGGGGCAGAGTCCCCACCCTGCAGAAACCTTCCTAATCAGTGCCTGGAGAGAGTCAATGCAACTAGTACACAGCCCACCATGCCCGGCTCCATGCCTGCCTCGAGGCAGTGACCCCCTGCCTCTCTGCTGGGTGAGCCGCTACCAGCGGAGAGCAGCGGGGAACCTCGGCGGTGAGCCATGGCAGCTCCCAGGGATCCGGCCAAGGAGTGGACAGGGGCTCCAGCACCACAACAGGAGGGAGATGGAGATGGAGGTGGATGGCGTGGCTCCACGCCCTTCTCACTCCAACATCAGGCAGGAAGCACAAGCTGGGTTGCTGGGACTCAGCTCGCACCCTGAACTCTCTCTGGGAGCACCTTGAGTCTTGGAGGCTTGAGCAAGCACCGCCTGTTCCTGGCAACAATGGGATGAATCCACGGTCTTCAGGACTCACCCCAGACTATTAATGTGAGCACCAAGAGGGTCTCCTTACAGCTTGCACATATGAACCTTGCATGAACCCATAGCAACAAATTAGGTGAAAAGCAGCAGACTGGGAGTCTGAAAAACAACAACATACTCTATACAGTAGACCCAAGAAAATCCTCCAACTCTATTCTAGAACTAATCTTTAAACTCAGTTCATAACCTGAACTAACACAGTGAGAAGGGGTTGGGGAGATTTCAAGCCCTTATACCAAGCATCGTAAGTTTGTCCAATGCCCAGCTGCAAGGGGTGAGGAACGGTAATACTGGAGATCAGGAGGAGGGAGGAGGAGAAGAAAGGGCCTCTGGCATCGAGGCAACAGGACAGAGCTGAACAGGTCACCGAGGGTGTCCTGATGGGGGTGTGTGCCCCGTGGCTGCTGCACTGTGGGCCCTGCGGCTGCTCCACTGTGGGCCCCGTGGCTGCTCCACTGTGGGCCGTGCTGAGGGTGCCCCCATGGACTGGACTCATCCCCACCCATAGCACGGTGACAGGGCAGAGCCGGGTGGTCCACTGTGAGCATAGGTGCTTTTCCACCTCCGACCATGGCAGTTTGTATACACCCATGTATGTTGTAGTATAGTCTGAGGCAGCTATATCTCTTCCCAAGGAGAGAGTCCAGGGGTATAGATAAACCTAGGCATACAGTTATTATCACAGGGAAGATGACTGATTGAGTGGTAGGACAATGGAGATGAGGGAGGAGAAAATTGAATGATCAAATGGGCCATCATTTGTGTGACTGAGTAACAAAGATGAAGGTAACATTATGTAGGACAGCATCCAGAGCTAATTCCCTTCTATTAACAGAAGTGAAGACAACTTTATTTTATACAGTGTCCAGTGCTAATTCCCTATTATCTTCTCTATAATTTGGTATTTCCTTTAATGTTTATGTGTTAATTAATGTGAAGATAACATTATGTAATACAACATCCAGTGCTAATTCCCTACTATAATCTGTATAATTTTGTATTTTCGGTATTGTTTATGGCTTATTCTGGTTCAAATGTCTCCATTCTTTTGTCCTTAAAATAAATAAAATAAAATGAGAATTGAAGCCCTCAGAAAGAACAAACAAGACCTCTCCTGGAGGAAAAACTCAGAGGGCCGTGATGGTGCAGTTAGAGGAAGAAAAGGCAGAGAAGGAGCGAGCCACCACTCCATACACACCCTTGGCCTGATCCCTCATTCCAGCACTCGCAGCTTCAGCTTCAGAGGCCCGTGCTTGTTGGAGCCTCCCAACTCGGCCAGGGGAGAGCGCAGTTCTGAGAGCTGGCCCAAAGCCAGAGTGCAGAAGGTGGAGCCTAGAAGAGGTCACAGCAGGTGGGAGGTGTTGTCAAACCCAGTGTGAGGATGAAAAGTTACAACTGCCATTAAAGCAGCACGCCCACTCTGCAGCAACCATTCTAATCAGCACACTGAGGCAAGGTGGAGTCAAAGCAAACAGTACACAGCCCACCACATCCAGCTCGATGCCTGCTCCGGGGCTATGGCCTCCTATCTCTCCACTGTGTGAGCAACTACCAGCAGAGAGCAGCAGAGAGCAGCAGCAGTGACCCCAGGGCCACAGCAACTCCCAGGGATCCAGCCAATGAACAAAGGGGAAGTGGAGCACAACAGCAAGAGAGAGCTGCAGATAGAGTTGGATCACATGGCCCCACCCCTTCTCACTCCAACGCCAAGCAGGAAGCATGAGCTGAGTTACCAGGCTTCAGCTCCCACCCTTAACTCCCTCTGTGAGCACCTTGTGTCTTGGCAACCCACACACTCAACATGTGTTCCCAACAGAAACAGGATTCCTGAAGTCCACCGGCTTCAGGAATCACCCTAAACTACTAATATGAGCACCAAGAGAGACTCCACACACGTATATTTTCCATATATGAAAAATGTATGAACCCATAGCGTCAAACTATATGAAAAGCAGCAGTCCTGAAGCCTGAGAGACAACAACATACTCTACACAGTACACCCAAGAAAATCCCCCAATTCTTTCCAGGAACTAATAACTAAACTTAATACACACCATGATCTACCATGGTGAGCACAAGTGGAGAAGACCTCATGCCACTTGTGCCCAGCATCGTAAGTGTACCCAATGCCCAACAAGATTGAGTGGTGGGATGAGGCGAAGACATGGAACTAGGATGTAGACCCGCCTCTCTAGCTGGGAGAGGATAGTCTCCAAAGACACTAATGGCCTATGAGGGGATACCAGGCACTTTGGCAGGGAACTCAGAAGGCTGAGGGGGAGGGGCCTCCCTGCGGGTTGCATGAGACCCCTGAGGACCTAGACTGAACCTTCCGCAGAGCAGCATTGGGACAGAGTCTGGGAGTCCACGGGGGTGACCCCACAGACTTGGATCAGCTGGGGAGAGCCCCTGCCCTCAGGGCATGTCCAGAGTTCCGACTGGCCCCTGGGGCATGGCAGGAGCTCCACCCCGCCCCCAGGACATGCCAGGCGCTCTGCTCCACCCCCAGAGTCCACTCAGCCCCCGGGGTGTGCCAGGCGCTCTGCCTCACCCCACCCCCAGAGCCCCACTCGGTCCCTGGGACATACCAGGCACTCCGTCCTGCCCCCAGAGCTTCACTCAGCCCCTGAGGTGTGCCAGGCGCTCCATCTGGCCACTGGGGTGTGCCAGGCACTTTGCCTGGCCCCCAGGAAGCCCCTGAAGACTTGCCTGAGCCTATAGATGTGGTCACGCTAACAGAGTCTGGCTGTTCACTGTGTAACCCTACCTAACCGACTGGACATTCGAAAGTTGTGAGGGCTTGCAAAAGGGTGCTTCTCCACTTCCTGCCATAGTAATTTGTGTACACCCACATAATATACAGCATATTTAGCAGCAGCCAAGTCTCTGCCCAAACTAAGAGCATGAGGGAATAAATAAACCAAAAGTGCAGTTCTTGCCAGTGGGAAGATCACTGACAGGGTGGTAGAACAACAGTGGTGAAGTGGAGAAAATTGATTAATTGAACGAGCCATCATCTATATAACTGAGTAATAAGAAGATAACATTATGTAATACAACATCCAGTGGTAACCCCCTACTATTTTTTCTGTAATCTGGTATTTCCTTTGTTTTTGTGTTAAGTAATGCAAAGACAACACTATGTAACACAGCATCCAGTGATGGTTCCCTATTGTCTCCTTTGTAATTTGTACATCCTTTATTGATTTTGTTATAACAAATACGAAGATAACTATGTTATACAGCATCCAGTGCCAATTCCCTACTAGGTTCTCTATAACTTCGTATTTTCTGTATTGTTTCTCTGTTATTCTGGGTTCTTTTGTCTTAAAAATAAAATTTAAAAAAACCAGAAGAATCAACAGCAAAAAAAGAAAAAGAAACAGTTAATGCTTAAATTTTTTTCTTGAACAACTTTACATGCTTATATCTGGTAATCTGAACAACTAATTTGAAGACAACAATATGCAATATAACAGCCATTGGTGAATTCCTACCATCTTGTTTAGTGAAACCCTATATCATTTCTAATGTTTTTATTACTTTTTATTCTCTTTAATTGTTTGATCAATCTTGCATTCTTACATCTGGTAACTCGAGCAACTTCGATGAAGATACAATATGTAATATAACAACCATTGTTAATTCCTATTATTTTGTTTTGAAATCTTATATCATTTTTATTGTTTTTTGTCTTTGTTGTTGTTATCTTGTTACTCTTTTTTATTCTTTTTTAAAAATGGTGGCATGAACAGGCAAGATTCTACTCATGTTAAGAATCATGGGGATGTGGCCAGGGCAGAGTTTGGTTCAGAGAGTTAGAGCTTCGCCTGTAGCTAGGGTGAGAATCTTGCTTTGTGTGGAGGTGAAGTGGGGATCTGAAACATAGAGAATTCAGGAGATTGTCCCACCTGCCCCTCTTTTAGGTCCACATCAGTTTGTAAGAACAAGGTAGCTAAAGGGCTGCTACTGACCTGTCCAGCTGGACACTGTTGTGGTGGCTGAAGGCACACTTCATGATGGTGTCCAGGCTAATTAGAGAGATGTATTGAAAGATTTCCAGAGGGGAGTCTTCAGTGCTGAGTTGCTCCCACTTGTCCTGTGGTAGGAAGTAGACATCATTTCAATTTCCCCAGAAGGCCTGTGCTGCCATTTCAGCTCTCCTGCACACTTCTAAATCATCTCATTGGATTTCCTCATTTTATAAAGCTGGGCTGTACTGTAGCAAATTAAGGCTCTAATGCATGTGTCTGTAAGCTCATGCCCATTTTCTCACAATCTACTATTCTAAAGTGAAACATGTTTTCTAATCGTAGTCTTGTGTTTGAACTTTATGAAGAAGTGATTATGGGAATTATCTTTTGATCATTATTTTTCTGATAAGTCAGAAAACTGTTTTTGGGAGACACACAGCATGAGCACTCATGGCTCTGAGAGCTGAACAAGGCAGGAAGGTTGAGGATCCCATCTGAGAGAACAAAAGTCCGTGGAAATATCAGGCCCATAGGACCAGGATATGACAGCCAAGGAGCAATGTCAGGGATTTTAATTACTTTTTATTTTGCAAATTTTCCTGAGCGTATTTTGGTAACAAAACAAGCAAAAATGTCGTGATGAGAAGTGATGGTACAGAAGGCCTGGCTGGTGTCCATTTTACTGCACCCTGATACAGAAGTTGGTTTTGCCTAGCTCAGCCAGGGACGGGTAGTCTGGGTTCCTAATAAGATTGACTACTTCTCTACCTCAGCATTCTAAAGAGGTGGAAGTGGGAGGTAGGTCCTGTATCCACCATGACACTCTCTTTCTCAGACAATGAGCACAATGTGGCTTGATCTTAATGTCCAGGTCCCCTCTGTCTCTTCTACTTAGGGAGAGCTGTATGGCCTGAGAGTGTTATTAATGTGGCTGTGTCTGACAGCTGTCTGTGTTAGAGAATAAAGTATGAGCAGGTGCTGTGGAAATGAGAGACACAGACTCACCAGCATCACTTGGACAGAGTCGGCCATGACAGCCACATAGGGCTTCAGGATGTCATAGTGGAAGGCTGGGGTCAACATATGCCGGTGCTGGAACCATTTTGGCCCATTCAACAGGAGCAAACCATAGCCTGTGCAGGAGATGGGTGTGTGCGTGAGCGTGTGAGCAGTGAGATCAGAGGGGACAATACAACCCAAGCCTATCATGCCAGGATAAGACATCTAAGGAAGGAACATCAGGGACTTCAACTTGGGAGATAATTTGGAAGCAATATCAAAGGACTATTTGGGAGACAGAAATGGTGAGGCTGTGAGGAAGGAAAATTTTCCTCAATGAAGCCTGACAATTTTCAGGAAAGTGAATTTTCCAATTGGGCTGATATCTCATGGAATCATGATAGCTGCAAGGTAAAGGTTGAGAAATATTAAGGTCAGGGCAGAGAAGAACTTAAATAAATGGCAGTCTGAGAATGTTTATAGAAAATTAGGAGGAAATATAAATGAAAGTCTCAGGAGAACTCACACCAGCATGAGGCTAAGGTGAAAGTCTTGTTAGAAGGAGAGAAACGAGTCTTGATATAGGGATTGGCCATCAGAGTAGTGGGCCATCAGGCCTTGTTCCCTGTGAGTCAGAAAGCTATGTCTTGGGAACCCGAACTGCTGAGTGATTATGTTTAGATGTACGTACCAACCCAGGGAGACAGCAGTCTATAGGTACCATGAGATTTGGGGTCTGAAAGAAAAGCAAGCTCCTTTTAGGAAATTGGTTTTGATCAAATAAAGCAGCCCTGAGACAACCGTGGTTAAGACCATGGGCTGCCAGGAGTTTATGATGACTTTCTTGGTAGTTTGTCCCATGTCACCTCACAGTGTTTCCCATCCCTTCTATCTCTGTCCAGACCATCAGCTGGGCTCAGGAATTCAAACTGAGTACAGCATCTGAACAGCCCAGTGACTGCTGTGAGAAGTTGGTGGAAAACATAGTCCACGTCCTCAATGCCCGAGAATAAACCAGAGCCTTGTGATTTTTCTACAATTGGTGGTAGTTTTGTTATCCCATTACTGAACACGGGAGAAAACTAAGGGAATCAAACAATCTATGTTGTTCTAAGGTTTCCTTTTTTAGATGTGGGGCACATATATAGAAGATATCCTATTTAAGGAAGTAAGGGAAAAAAATCAGTGTACACAGAGCTGCTGTAAAGATTCAGTGTTCGGTAAATACTGGCCATTGGCTCAACTGTGGGCTGGGAGGAGGGTGGAGGAAGGTAGAAGGTTCACATATTAACATTTGAACTGTGTCTGTCTTCTAGAATCTTACGGATTCTAGGGCATCTACTCAAAGGAGATGAGCTGCCACCTTGGAGATGGGATTTTACACTCACCTGATCTCCCCAGAATCACCTTCATGTAGTCAGGGTCATACATTATAAGGTGAGCGCTGCTACCCGTGAACCAATGAGGAAAGGCACTTGGGAACTCCTGCACCCACTTCAGCATCTGCTGTAGCTCCTGATCCCTTTGGAACTGTAACCAGGAAGAGTAAACTCAATAAAGCCTTTCATTTTCTGTCCAGTTCCTGGAGCAGGGTCAAATACTTCAACAACTGTGAGGCTGTAGTACTGGGTCTATTCACAGGGATCAGAGGCTCAGAGGCCATGGGTTCTGGTTCAGACTCTTTTGCTGCCTCCCCAGGACTTGACCTAAGCTCAGGTTTTGTCTCCCAGTTGTGCCACCTGGGGACCCTCACTTAGAGCTGCTTTTACAAACTTAATGCATAACAAGAGCTTGATCAGTGTTGGGGAATGCACTCCACAGTGCACAAAACTTTTGCACAGATTTACCTTAGAGTTGAGTTTACCTTGTTTCTCGCAAATTCACAAATTGAAGTGCTAACCGTTAACATTTCAGCTCATGATTTTATTTGGACATAGAGCCCTTATAGAGATAATCAAGGTAAACTTATTTTATTAGGGTGAACTTTAATCCAGTTTGATGATGTCTTTATTAAAAAAAGAACTTTGAACATAGCGATATGGATGGAGAGAAGCCAGTGTGAAGAGACATAGGGAGAAAATGGCCATTTGCAAGGGGAGGTGACTGTTCTGCAACCGTGAGCTAGGACTTTTAGTCTCAACGCTGAGACAGTGCATTCCTTTTGTTTTGACCTCCTTATCTGTGATGTTTCATTACAGTAGTCCTAGCAAACTAGTACAATTATATAATGCTCAAGGTCATGCTGTGGTCAGGAAGGGAGTATCCCTGTATTTCACTGGAGAATGAGGAAACCAATGTTCAATGAAACGTTTGTGTGACTGCATTAAATCCAACCCTGTTGGCCCCAAGGTTCTCATAACCCCCAGTTACCTCTCTATCATATTTCAACTCAGTGTTCTAATCCTCTAATCTTGTGTTGGCAAACTCAGCTTTAATATCTGTCATCTCTGTGTTCTTAAAACTCAGCATACAGCATGGGATAGAAATCACACCTTGTTCTTAAAGAAATGAGTAAGTGCATAAAGGAAAAAGTAAGAGCATGTGAGAGAGTAAGTGAGTCATCCTTAATTTTCTAATTGCAAGGGACAGATATAGTTTTGGCCTGATGTTAAAAACAAGAGAAGTGCCCTCCATTGGCAAGACCCAGCGGGGACCAGCAGAAGGGCTCTGGTGACCAGCAACCTGTGAGAAGGCCAGGGACTCCTCCCTCCCTCCGTTGGCGGGTTCCCAGAGACTAGTAGGAACACCAGCAACACAGGCCCCAGGTAGGGTACACACGATGGACAGATGACACTAGCGGCGTGGAAAAGTCTGAAGCAACAGTAACAATATGAATCAGCAGGTGGTAAGTTAGGTGAACCAGCACTGTGCTTGGGGACAAAGACACATGGCGTAGAAATGGTCAGTTAGGGCCACCCTGTCACACCACCTTTCTAAGTAGCCAGGGAGAACTCCAGCCACAGAAGACTGCAAATCCACCTGCAACTTGGCCACAGTACACATTTCTGGGATCCGATCTGGACATACCACAGAACTGTAGACATTAGAGGAACTTTACTACTTTTATTTTTCTCTGTCTGATTTGTGTTCCTCTGTGTTTGGCTGGGTTGGTATGTTTTGTTTGGTTTTATTTTTTCTCTCTTCTATTTTGTCTTCTTTTGTTTTTCTTTTTGTATATTTGTGGTTTTTTCTGCATGCGTGGTTATCTTTGTTTCCTTTTTATTTTCACATTTCCTTTTTCTTTTCTCTTTATTACATGATTTAGATCTCTAATCTTTCTTTTTGTTTTATTCTACTCGTCCTCTTCCTCTCTTTCATCACATATCTCACTAGATTTTATGGTACTTTCAGATGAGTAAACATTGTGTCTTTGCTTTCTGGTGCACTTCAGTTCTCCTAGGCTTTCTCTTCCAATCCCTTCCTCTTGTGCCCTCCGATTACCCCAAACCTGGATGATCGTGCTTTGCCCTCCAACCTTGCTCCTACTATATTTAACTCATTAATCTCTCCATCCTTCCAGCTATTGCTATTAAACCCCCCTTCCCACAACAGGCTAAAATTACCCTACTAAGTGGAAAATCACAGGTATAACTTGGATTATATTACATAACTGTAGAACTTGCTTCTATGGTTAAAGGTATCAGGCTAATAGTTACCACAGTTTGTCAGTGGCCAGGCTGTGCTTGAGTCTGTTGGTTTTTCAATAGATTTTATTGATACATTTTAGATATACATAACGATCACATTCATGGTAGAGAATTTGTACCTGTACATGATATAACTTGTTTTCTTCCCCATTCCTCTCCCTTCCCTTCCATCCCTCCTCCCCTCCCCATTTATAAAGGTTCACTTCCATGTTTTCCTTCTTTTCTCATTTTTTTACCTTCCCCCTCATTTCCACATTTGAACATTTTCCTCCTATTTCAAAATACATTTGGGTCCTCACCTACACTTTTGGTTTATCACTCCAGAGAAACAATGTGGTATTCACAAATGCATGTCTGATTTATTTCATTTAAGAGTATGGAGTCAAGATGCATCCATTTTCCCAGAAATGTCTCAAGTGTATCCTTCCTTATGGCAGAGTGGTATTCCATTGTATAAACCCTCCACATCTTCTTGGCACTTGTGTTGTTTCCAAGATTTGGTTATTGCAAACTGTGCCACTATAGAAATGGGTGTGCATATATCACTGTGGTAAGATGCTTTTAATTCTTTTGGTAAGATAACCAGGAGGGGAATGGCTGGGTCAAATGGAACCTCTAGTCCTAGATTTTTGGAAATCTCCACACTGATTTCCACAGTGGTTTCACCAGTCTACACTCCCACGAGCAGTGGAGAAGGGTTCCTTTTTCCCCGCAACCCCTCCAGCATTTGTTATTGGTTGATTTCTAGATAATAGCCATTCTTTCTGGGGTGAGATGGAATCCCAGCGTTGTTTCAATTTGCATCTCTTGAATGACCAGTGATGTTGAATGTTTTTTTCATATATTTATTTGCTGTCTATATTTCTTCATCTGAGAGGTGGATATTGATCTAAGCTGCCATTTTTGGGCTGGGTCTTTACATTTGCGAGGTCTGATTTTTTGAGCTCTTTATATGTTCTCGATAGTAATCCTTTGTCTGAAGAACAGTTAGTGAACATTTTCCCCACATTGTGGGTTGTCTCTTCACTCTGTTGGTAGTTTCTCTTGCCACGTAGAAGCTTTTTAATAAGAGGAGATCCCAGTTGTTGATTGTTTGTGATAGTTCCTGTGCAATCAAGGTTTTATTCATAATGTCTTTGACTATACTAACGTCTTCAAGACTTTTACCTATTCTATCTTCCAGCAGAGTTAATGTTTCTGTTTTAATATTTAGATGGGTCTGTTTTGAATTTAGTTTAGTGCATGGTGAATTTAGTTTAGTGCATGTGGAGATTGGTATTATAAGAGGTATTTAGTATTGGTATTATAAGAGGTAGAAATGTTCTGTTGGTGATCAGAAGTTGAGAAGTGACTCAGCACCATCAGTAACACTACTTGTGCATGATAATTTCTGTTGACGTATAAACTATCTAATGTTCATCACTGTAATGGAAATGTCATTGGACAAGTCTTTAGTCAGTTTTTTATGTTAGCTAGTAGCTCGGGAAATGCATCATTCAGCTGGAGACAACTACATGAAACAGAAGGTCTGGGCTGGAGATATAGCTCCATGGCATAAGCACCTGCCTGGCAAGCACACGGTCCTGAGTTTGATTCCAAGTACAAAACAAAAGAAACAAAAGGTCACAATGTCTCAAAATACAAAAAAACCTAGAGATCATTAATGTAGCAAGCTACAGGATTAAACGTGGACTATTGGGCTTTGACTATTTCTTTCTGGCTGGGGTTAATAGTTTCTATATTTTGTTCCTCTGTAATGACAGTCATTTGACCTTGTAGTAGAAAAGAGAGGCCTAGGGACTTTGGGAAAGGTGGTGGAATGGTGAACATCAGAGAAAAAGCCTCTCCAAGATTTGGTGTCCAGAAGCTCGAATACAGCAACATAAAAAAGAGAAGGAGGGAAATGAGGACCCAGCAAAGATCTGAAGTGAGAATTGAAGCCCACAGGGAGAGCAAAGAGAGAGACTTCAACGAAGAAGAAAGGTAGCAAATGGCACTTTCTCTCTGAGCCCTAATTCCCTACACAGGAGGGGCAGCTCAAACCTGCAAATACATGGCGACTACTAGTGACCCCAGAGGCCCTCAAGGAGAAGTACAACAGTGAAACAGAGCAATGGGTATAGCAGACTGCGCTGGTTAGTGAGCCGTTCTGGTTCAGACATCTCCCAGGAGAGGGCAAATGACTGGTAGCCATCTTGGAGAAGGACCAACTAAGCTCAGAATTCAGAACAGCTGTTGGCTGCCTCTATCTGTCAGCGTGAGGTCACAGGGCTGAGATCAAGCCACCAGGGAGCAGAGGTCCAACATCACTGGTCATTGGAGAGACACAAATTAAAACAACACTAAATTTCTATCTCACTCAAAAAGAGCATGGCTGTTACCAAGAAATCAGTCAATAACAAATGCTGCTGGGAGTGTGCAGAAAAGGAACCCTTCACTGCTGGAAGTGTAGACTGGTGCCACCACTGTGGAAATCAGTGTGGAGACTGCTGAAACAACTAGGACTAGAGGTTACATTTAATTCAGCCGTTCCCCTTCTGGGTATCTTCCCAAAAGAATTAAAAGCATCATGCCACCACAATATATGCACACCCATATTTGTAGCAGTACCATTTGTAATAACTAAATCTTGGAAATGGCTCAAATGCCCAATAACAGATGAATGGATAAAGAAGATGTGGGTGTTTTAAAAAATACAATGGAGTACTACTCTGTTATAAAGAAGGAGAAACGTAAGACATTCTAGCTAAATGGATGCACCTTGAGATCATACTCTTAAGTGAAATAAATTGGACACACATGTGTAAATACCTCATTGTTTCCCTGGTGTAAGAAATCAAAAGTGTAAATAGGGACCAAAATGTATAATAGATATTGGGAAATGGCAAGAAAATGTTCAAATGAGAAGGGGAACAAGGAGGGGGAGAGGGAAGGAAAGAAGCGATACGAAGGAGAACAGAAGGCAAAACGGAAACAAGATGTTTGTAAATAAGGGGAAGAAGGGCTGAAGGGAGGGGAGGGGAATGGGTAAAAAGAATCAAGATATATCATGTACAGGAACAAATTCCCTATGATGAATGTTACCATTATGTATATAAAAAATGTACCAGGAAAACTAAAGAAGAAAATTCTCGCAAAAAACCCCCAAAACCAGATCTGTGACTAAACCCTTCCCCAGACTGGCAGTGCTGCAGGTCAGCCCCCAGGCTGCTGTTTACCCTCCCTCTTCTGCTATTCCCTGCATCAGTTCCAAGCTCGCTGCTGGTGCAGGGAGCAGATGGTATGTTGAACTCTGAAGAGCTCACAGTCCAGTGTGTGCAGGAGGAGAGCCAGAGGTAAGTGGACACTGACCAATGGGACAACTCAAACTTCTGTCTTCCTTATCTACAGGACATAATGCAACTTTCCCCCTCATATGTGCTCCCAATAGGCATTTTAGGGGTTGTACTCTAAAATCCCATTCTGAACAATTTGTTATTGTCAGGCAAATCAAGGCAAGTTGCCTCTCACCTGACAACACACTCACCACAGTGAGTGTGAACCTTATTTGGTTGTGAGAGCCTCCTGACATTTGTGTCTGTTGTCACCACACACCAACATCTTGATGTCAGTGTTGCCAGGCAAACGCACATCTAGGCATAGGGATACCACGGAGAGTCTGGGACAGAGGCACATAGAAATCTGTATGCTTTGTTTTGTTTCTAGAAAAGAGGTGACTCGGGGAAGGAACAGCCACAACCCTCCAGATGTTGGACTGTCAGGACAGAAGACAGATCTGCAGAAGAAAGAAAAGGGTGACCCAGCTGAATAACAGCCAGACAGGCTTCTTGTGAAGGAGTGAGCTCCCTGTCACTTTGATGATCCCAGCCTCAGAGGTATGCTGAGTGTTCCTGGGAAGGCACAGGCTCATCGTGTAAGAGGCTGGAGGTGCAGGTCAGTGACAGAGTACTCAACTAGCATGCGAAGGCTTCATGTTTTACTCCTAGCACTGCAACCAAACAAACAGTCTCTGTCTCATGCATTTGCTGACCAGGGTCTCAGAACTCCAGTCCTCCCTTCCCTCTCACTACCTTGACCACCTCTTTCCTACCTGCTGTTTGTGCCCGAAGAGCCAGTGGGGGAGTGGACATGGGAACTGCTGGAGAGCTTTAGCAGCCATTGTCTGTGCAGGTAGAACTGGGCCGCCTTGAACAGCAGCAGAAGCAGGGCGAGCAGGGAGGCCGCTTGGAGGAGCCCAGAGACGCTGCCTGGGACTCTGCTGAGGCTGAGGGCAGAGACACTCATGGTGAAGTGGTTTCTAGATCACTGATTGTCCCTCACTGCAGCTAAATCTCCCAATTTTTTCTGCTTAAATCCAGGAAGCTCTGCCCTTCCTGCCAGTGGGAGGGATATGGGTGAGGGAAGATAGACCTCAGAGTCCAGAATTGGTTAACCTGAACGATTGATTAACATGGGCAAACACTGAGAGCTAAGGTTTACTAGTTTATAGGGGGAATGGCCATGTGCACACTTACATTTCCTTCTCCATGTAGCTCACAAATATTTAATGAGCACCTCCTATGTGCCAAAAGGTATGCTAAGTGTGAAGGAGAGTTAGAAAAACAGATATGAATCCCAATTTCAAGTTATTCATGGTCTAGTTTATTGAAACTTCAATAAGAATCGCTGGTTGTGCTAGTATCATGATTTTAGTGAACAGGAACTGATTTCAGAGAAGCAAATAATGTATGGAAAGAAAAGAGCCATTAAGAATCCAAGGTAACATTAGCAAAGTTCTCTGTTAGAGGATAAAACTGCCTGCTCCAGCTGCCCACAGCTTTTCCTAGCTACTTTGCATCTTTTCCTATCTACTTTGCAGGTGTGAAACAGGTGACCGTACTGGCGGTTGGAGCACAGACTCGAATTCAGGGATGCAAGGCATGAGTCAGTCTGAGTACCAATGTAGCCAGCCACGTGTCCCCTCTAAGCTTAGTGTCTTCTGTCTGGTGGCATAATAATTCCCTTTTCTAAATATTTCACAGATGTGTTATTCTTCCACACATTCGTTCATTCCATAATAAGTGTTGACCTTACAATCTTGTGGTTAATGTCAGAAAACAAAATCAGCACAATATAATAACCCTGTACTGAAAAACAAAAGTCAATGCAGAGAAGGAGAATACTTAAGAAGAGCAAAAGAATAGAGTCTTAAAAGATGAAAGAGGGGTTTGCTAAGGGAGCATGTAAGTAACTGCCTGCATACCAACAAAGTCATGGAGATCATACATGAAAGAACAAGGCAGAGAAAACATGCTCATCTTCAAATTGCTATCTTCACTTTTCCCATGATTATTTTCCCGAACATCAAAGCCAATTCCTAGAAACCAGAAGGGAAGCATTAAACATATTCCAAGAATAATGTCTTGGAAGCCAGCTCTCCAGGGGTCAGTAGATTCCTCCTGCTGTACTCCCTGACCCATTGAAAAACTTTCCCCCACATTTTCACCCTCTGACTACTTCTTGATGGGTAAACTCATTACTCAACTAATAGTGACAAAGTTCTTTTTCCCCCCTACATGTTGGGCCCTGTTCATGATCAAGGCCAGGTGGAATAAAGCTTCTTATCCATAAACCTGCTCTTTGTCAAACTTCTCCCATTCATTCATTCTCTGGTCTCTATCTCCCTGTTCCTCTGCAACTCAGAACTTTCTTAACACCATAGTTTTGTGAAAGTTTCAAAAACCAACATAAATCATTGCTGTTAGACCCCTACAGAATTAGAGCCAGGAAAAATGAAAAAATGCTTGCCCTACATAAGTACTATTTTAAGGAATTTCTTTAAATTCATATAAGAAATTTATTCATGTTTACATGCACCCCATACTTTGCATGCCTTGTATATATGCAGATATTTCTTTAACAAAGGTCTGCAGCAATTCTCTTAAGGTGCTCTTGATAGCACACTTACCCTCCAACTGCTCCGCCTTCAATGATCCCTTGCTAACTCTCGCATCAGGCATGTAAGACAGATGAATCCTGTACCCTCTTAGAGCACTGGGCTGCCAGGATTTTGTTAGGAATTATACTATTAAGAATGTTTAAAATTCATATTAGCTATGTAGAAAATGGTTTTTGCTTTGGCATACTTAAACATGCATATAATAGACTTTGATTACTAAGAATTTTTGAAGGAAAAATGTAAAAAGCTTAAAAAGGAAAATACACAAGAAAGCCAACAGTAGCATAACAAATCCAGTTTTCCTGATAGTTATGCACCATCAGCTTGGTCTTAAAGGTAACTAACTGCTAAGTCAAAAACCATGGAGGAGCTTGGTGAGAACTGCTTTGGTTCTTAAGACTATTTCATTTTCTGCAGTTAGGTTTCAATTTCCCCTCAGAGATTTATCCAGGTAGAGCATCTAATATTAACAATAGCACAAACACTTCCTTATCCAACCAATAGACAACATATATTGATGTTGTTTTAATATTCCATGATTAGGTTGAATTAAATATGATAGAGCACATTCACTAATATCAACATCTAACCCACTGGGCATTAGGCTTTCCTTTGTTGGGAGAATTTTTACTACTACCTCACAATCTCATTGCTTGTTATCAACCTGTTTGAGTGTTTTAATTTTGCTGGTCTTATGTACTTAGAAATTTATTCATTTCTTCTAGATTTTCTGATTAATTGGAATATAAGTTTACAATAGAGTTCTTCTTTATGTCAGTGGTATGTGCTGTAATATAGTATTTTCATCTCTACTGATTCATTTAGGTCTTTTCTGTCTTTTCACTCATTTTATCAATTTTCTTTACTTTTCCAGGAAGCTATTTTTTGCTTCATCAATTCTTTGTATTGTTCTTTTAGTCTTGACCTCATTAATTTCAGCTCTTGCTTCTTATTATTTCTTTCCTTCTATTGATTTTAGATTGCATTGTTCTTGACCTTGAAATACATCATGAGGTTATTTATTTGAGATCGCTCAGATTTTTATGTGTAGACATTTGTAGGTAAAAACTTTCCTCTTAGCACCATATTCACTGTGTCCTACAGATTCTGATATATTATGTTGTCACCATCATTTGATCTTAGGAGATTTTTAATTCCCTCCTGATTTCTTAAGTGATCCCCTGATTGTTCAACATGTATTATTCAATCTCTAGGTGTTTATATAGTTTCTGTGGGTTTTTTTTGGTTGATTTCTAGATTTATTTCATTGTAACTTGATAGGATTCATGAGATAACTTCAATTTTTGTATTGTTAAGATTTGCATTGTGACCTAAAATATACCCTACTTTGGAGAAAGTTCTACCAGCTACTGAAAGGAATGTGTTTCTCACTGCTGTTGGATTTTTAAAATTTTATTTTATTTTATTTTAAAGAGAATAGTAAAAAAGAACAATAGCAAGATACAAACAAAACAAAGCAAGAACATTAAAAATGATATGGGGTTTCAAACCAAATGATTGGAATTAACAAGGGTTGTTATATTACCTATTGTTATCTTCAACGAAGTTGCTCAGATTACCAGATGTAAGAAGATTGATCAGACCATTAAATAGAAAAAGAAAATAATAATTTAAAAAACCATTAGAGACAATACAGACTTTCACTAGACAAGATGGTAGGAATTCACCAATGTTTGTTTTATTACACATTGTTTTCTTCATATCAGTTGCTCAAATTACCAGATATAGGCATGCAAAATTGGTCAAAATATTTTAAAAAGTTAAGCGTTAACTGTTCCTTTCAATAAACTGTCCCAACCCGCGGGTAGTCAACGAAGGCCCTAGAGGGGGAGTGGGATGAAAAAGAGACAAGGGACACAAGAAATGGAGACAAGACAGGAGTCTGATCAAGTCTCGTTTACTGAGCGGAAAGCTCGGGTTTATATACATGCGGGAGTGGGGATTGACGTCAGCGGGTAACTAGGCAACGGAGGGAGGTTCAAACATCACGCGAGGGTGGTCAGAGCATCAGGCGATAGCATGTGGCTACATCATATGATTTACGGGAAATAGAAACTTAACTCAAGATAGAAACTGAAACTAAACTCAAGACTCTCAAGATGGCTGATACATTTCAAGATAGATGCCGACTGCAGGTCTTTTGGCAGTCTCCCACAGGTCCCCCTTTTTTATTTGATTTATTAAAAAGACCAAAATTCCTTGAGGGGACTCTGCCTGTCTTAGGTCAGGATGCTTTCACGTGGGACCAACTTATACCTTACCCGTCACTGGAAAGCAAGGCAGCAAAAGGCCTTGTTCCTGTCTTAGGCGGTGGTTGGTGATACACGTGAGCCTCCAGTTGCCCGTCTCGGGCTATCCAGTCCAGCGCACCGAGGTGAGAGAGCCAAAATAGCCCATTGGTATTACTGGACATTGTCATAATTTACTTTCGCGAGGTCTCTATCGGCCATGTCAAGCCTGTGATAATGGACCTGAATTTGTTGTATCTTTATAGCATTCACTTGTTGTTTAATAAAAGCCATCAGTTTGTTAAGAATACAAGGCCCAAACGAAAGAAACACTATTAAACCAGCCAAAGGTCCTAAAAGAGGGAGAAGGTAGGGTAAAATTCTGTTCCATGCGTTCCAAAATGGATTTTCGAATAATTTTCTTCGTCTCTTTATCAGGTCTTCTTGGAGCTTTTTTATCTTGTTTCAAACAATGCCAGACTTGTTTGCATAAAAGCAACAGCATTCCTGTAAAGCCAAGCAAATTTCTCCCTGTTCTGCAGTTAAAAGATCTAATCCTCTTCTATTTTGGAGGACTACCTCTGCTAAGGAATCTATCTGATCTTGAATATCTTGAATAGTACTAGACAATGCTTGGATATCATTAATTAATTGATTAGAGAGCTTTTTATAAGAATGTACAGCAACTCCTATCCCTGCTGAGCCTGTGACTAGAGCTCCTGAAATTTCTAATCCTACCAATATAGGAATAAATGTAACTACTCTTTTTGTACGGCCTGTAGCATAATCAAGACTAGGGGCAGGAATAGGTTCGTTCCCAGGTATAATTTCTATATCAGGTAGTAAGGCAGCTACAGTATATAACCCTGTCCAATTAGTAGGTAGGAAGGTAAAAGCCAGATGTCCTCCACATATGAATACTTGTCCTTTTGAAAGGCAAATAGAGGAACTATAAGTAATTATTTGAGTACAATCAGCAAAAGTAACGAATCTAACATCAATTGCATACTTGTTGTTCTGAAGACTTCTTTGTATACAAAAAGTAAACAACAGCCAAAGATTGAATTTTAAATGGTAGACCCACAGTGCAGTTAGGATGTGTAGAGGTTATAATATTATCTGAAGTAAAATTTGAAGGAATAGCAAGAGGCATGAGAATATTTTGAGTCATGCACAATCAACATTCTTTAGCTAAGTTAGGATTAGAAGTATTAAGAGCCATTAAAGTAGTTGTTAGAATTTCTGTAGTTTGAGTGTCTATATCAATTTCTCGTGAATTATGAAGTGTCAAAGGATGATAAGTGATTTGTGAAGATCTCTGATTTATAATATCCTTCATACGTTTTTGTACGTCAATTTCTCTAATTTTGTCTTGTGGTCCACCACCGTCAGAAATATGTAACGGAGCAGACTTATTCCAGCACACTGGTTTACCAGGGGTGCCATCACATGAAGCTTGAGGATATTTATGATTTTTCAAAATTTGTGGAATATTAGACCAATCTCCCCCAAAGGTACCAGTGGCAGTGTGTTGTAATATGGCTGTGAAATATATTTTATTATCCATTCCTGTGCATTCTTGTACTGACTCATAACAGGAAGAATGCACTGTAGTATAATAAATAGTACATTCTTTAGGACATAATTTTGGTTGACCGTGAAGTATCACCGGAGGTTTATAGAAACATTTGTAATTTTGTAAGTAAGATCCATTTATGGTATTAATATATGTTAAATAAGATATTTTATTACCACAATCTGTATAGCTGGCATATAATGTAGGTTTGATTGTTGTTGTAAAAGTGCCTCCTCCACAATCACATGGAGCACCAAACATACCTTGTCTGGTTAACATATCAAAATTTTTGGCTGCCACAATTCCTGCCTTCAACGAGGAAGATCCAAGACCACTATCAGAAAGTTGCCACAAGGTGATTAGTACTCCCAATGTCAGGATCCAAGTTTTGGAATTCATTATCTGAAAAATAAAAATAAGGAAAATTCTCAGGGCGATTCTTCATCCCTGGAATCATCATTAAGTTTGTCCTGTATTTGTTGTTTATAGTCTATCTGTTTTACCAATTGTTCTGGTAACCATCTTGCAGATTTTATTTTTTTGAAGTATAAACATACTGATTTTCGGCCCCAGATGAGGACCAGATCTGTACCATGTCATGAATTAGTCATAGGATCCTTCCATAGTACAGAAGCAAACTGTTTTTGTGTTTCTGTATGCCAGAAGCGAGTAGCTGCTGATTGTCCGTTGGCATCCAAAGTTAAAAAATTGAGGATAAATAAAGCATGAGAAAGAATATTTCTTGGTGACCCCCTTGTGGTATAAAGCATGAGAAAGAATATTTCTTGGTGACCCCCTTGTGGGATACCATTTCCCCGTTTTTATTTTATCTATAGTAAGTTTAAGGGAGAGATGAGCTCGTTTATTTTTTATTTTATTTATTTATTTTTATTTTTTTGCGGTACTGGGGATTGAACTCAGGACCCTGCGCTTGCTAAGCAAGCGCTTATTCCACTGAGCTATATCCCCAGCCCCGAGCCTGTTTAATTATTTCTTGACCTTGAGGATTATATGGTATACCTGTTATGTGTTGAATGTTAAGATGTTTGCCAAATCGAGCAAAGGTTGAACCAGTATAACCAGGGTCGTTATCTATTATTAATTGGTGTGGACGTCGTAACACTGATAGAGCAGTCAGCATATGGTTTATTACATGTTTAGTAGTTTTACCAGATTGAAGAGAAGCAAAAATAAAACCACTAAAAGTATCTATAATTACATGAACATATTTAAGATTATGAAATATAGGAATGTGAGTAACATCTATTGGCCATAATGCATTAGGTATTAGCCCTCTAGGATTAACTCCAAGATGGGGAATTGGAAGGTGTATGGCACAAGAAGGACAATTTTTTGTCTAGCTTGTTTTCTAGTAATATTGTATATCAGTCTGAGTGATTGAGCATTGAGATGATGTAACTGATAACTTTTTGTGCTAGGGTAATTTTATCAGTACCATCAGTAGAAGTAATAGCAACTAATAGATGAACTGTATTTAAGCGAGTAGCTAAATCAGCTTTATGATTGTCTTTGACTAAAGGTCCTGGCAATCTAGAATGAGCATGTAAGTGTCCAATGAAAAAAGGATGATTTTTCTTGGTAATAAGCATTTGTAATTGTTGAAATAGGTTTCCAGCATTGGAAACATTTTTATTTGACCAGCAGTTTCAAGTAGGGGAACAGAATGTGCAATGTATGCGCAGTCTGTATAAATATTAAGTGACTGATTAGAAAAGTTAGAAAAAACAGCAATAACAGCATGTAATCCTGTCAATTGAGCAGAGGTGCTATTTGTTTGGAATTGTAATGTTTGGCTTTAAGAAACACTTGAACTTTTTATTATATAACCAATTATATAATATTGTTTATATTAAATTTGGATTTTGGGTCACAGAACAGTTTTATAAGGTTATTTGTACTAAATTATTATTTTATTGTTTATGTCCTTGTCAACTTGGCACTCAAAACAATTATTGAAGGCCATTAGGTGAGAATGGGCCGTTGGCCAGACCACTCACTCTTGGGAACATTCTGTATCTACCAGGAGCTCTCTGGCTGAACAGAATCTTAACCCTTGGGTTTTTTCAGTTCTCAAGGACACAAATAAGACTTTTAACAACAATTTTTGTTATAGTCGGTCTTAGACTTGTTTGTGCACATATGAATATGAAAAGCAAGCTTGTAATAAATCATTATACATCCGTTTTACCTTTATATACATACAACAGTTACAACAGTACATATATAGTAATCCTAATAGAGCTCCTAATAAAATAATATATCAAATGTATAGGATTTATGTAGAGCATTAGATTCATTACAAGACTTAATTTGTTGTTTTATAATCAGAAGAAGTAATATGAGTTTTAAATCAGTAGTACAACAAGAAAGATTAACACTAGAAGTATAAGTTAGATTAACAGACGAATAAGCATGTATTACTCTTTGTACTCTTTTTTACCCAGGTTGTCAGGTTTAGTCCCTCAAAAGTTAAATTGGTATATATTTGTCCAATCTTATAGTATCATTTTTAGTTATATTATGGTAATGTGTTAGAAGAGTTTTGCCGTTAGTAGATATCAACAGGGTATCTTTTAATGGATGAGGTGAGGTGACTCTGGAGAAAGCAAATTTATGCTTATTGGTAAAATCAATGAACTTGTTTGAAAAATAAAAGTTATCCAAGAGCCTCATGTAGGAGGCCAAAGCAATAGGCCAAAACTCAGTAGCATGTATAAACCAGTTAATTTGATCTGTAGCATAAAGCTATATAATGATATCTAGTTTTTTATCAAAATAACATCTTTTTATTTTTTGCCTAAAATTATGACATTAGGTATTGTTTGATAATAAGGTCCAATGACTTTTGTAGGCGTAACAGGCAAATGAACCCATGGTATCCCACATTAAAGGTGCTGTCTGCCAAAAAACAGCAGGTGGAGATAGTGTTGTGTTACATATAATATATTGTAAAGGTTTATCATAATCCATAAATGTAACAGCCTGAGACATAATGGCTTGTTTTACTATATGTATGGCTTGTCTCCCTTTAGGCGTAAGTACACGAGGAGATGTGGGGTTGGCATCTCCATGTAAAATGTCATAAAGAGGTTTTAATTCACCTTTAGTGAGCTTTAAATAAGACATAAGCCAATTAATATCTCCAAGGAGTTTTTGGAAATCATTTAAGATTTTAAATCTGTCTAATCTTAATTTTAATTTTTGTGAGAAAACCTATGACCCTCTCATAGGAAAGTTGAGGTCAAAAATAAATTGTTGTTTTATGGAATAAAGTCGATTGTCCCAATGATTTGATTGGCTTTGGAGGTTTGGGGTTGGCCCCGATTTTTGTGTTTTTGTATTGGGGGTAATTTGTTGCCGTCAATATCCTTTTTTGATCTACACATACTAGACCAGTGTTTTCCTCTCTTGCATCTAGGGCAGATTCCTGGTGTCTTTGTTTTAAGGTTGTTAGTGGAACTTTTATTACAGTTTTTGGCAAAATGACCAATTTTTCCACAAGTAAAACATTTATTTTTATTTTGTTGTGATAAGAATTGCCGGACTGTATACCCTTGTAGAGCAGCAGCCACAGCAAGACCTTGCTGATAAGCAGTTTCAATGTCAGAACAAAGGCATATATAACCTGTTAAATCGATCTTATTTTTGTATGGTTGAATGGCAGCTTGGCAGGCAGCATTAGCATTTTTAAAGGCCAATTGTTTAACAAAATCTGTGCCTGCACCAGCGTCATCGAAAATTTTATCAGCTGCAATAAGTAAGCGATGGACAAAGTCTGAGAAAGGCTCATTTGGTTTTTGTGTAATACCAGTGAGAGAAGAACTCATGTCTCCTTTAGAGGGTAATTTTTTCCATGCCCTATTTGCAGCTGCAAGAATTTGTGCATAAAGTCCTGGATCATATAATATTTGAGCCTCTTTGGTATCAAAATTGCCATCTCCTACTAACATAGCAGAAGTCCATCCATTATTTGCTTGAGCATTACGTTTAGCAAGTTCTTTACAATTTTTTACATATTCTGATTTCCATAGAAGATAGTCTCCCCAGAGAGAGTTGCTTTGGCTAGTGTTTGCCAGTCTGCAGGTGTAAGCCAATTAGCAGCTATAGAGTCCAAAATTGCTGTAGTATAAGGAGCTATAGCTCCATATTGAGCTACCGCTGTTTTTAGCTCTTTTATCATATTAAAATCAAAAGTATGAAGAGTGCGGACAACTTGTCCTTGATCAGTTGTTTCAATTACTGGAAATGTTTCTATATTATTCATTTCCACAATGGAACTAACTTGAGGAATAGACTTTGGAATAACACCTTTTACAGTTGGTTTTAAATTTTGTGAGGTATCCGTTTTTATTTCTAATTGTCTTTTTAGAGTCATCTGTTTTTAGTTCTTTTAATTGAGCTATAAGATCTTGATGATCTTTTTCTAGTTTTATTTCTTGAGCCAAAAGATCTTGTTTTTCAATTTTTAATTTTATTATTTCTTTGATAAGTTCAATGTTATTTTTTAATTCTTTACTAGAATCATCAAGGACTGGATATGCTGATGGAGGAGCAATGGGATTAGTGCCATAAGGTGGAGAATGTTGAATATTAGGCGGCCACTCTAAATTATAACATTTGATAGCCATCTTTGCTGTGCGATATTCAGCGGCAGCCATCTTTGCCATATCATTATGACTTTCATCTGTTTCCTCCATTTTAGTTCCTGGAATTTCTGACAAATCAGGATATATCTTAGTTTTGGACTTAGTTCCTCCCACTTCTGGCAAGTCACTAGGACTGGGTGTAATTTTGGATTTGGTTCCTGCCAAATCATGAGGACCAGATGTAACTTCCTGTTTTAGACCGGATTTAAACTGGTTTGAACCTGATTTTAAAGGCTCCATCTTTTTTATATCAATCATGGAGGACTCTTTGTTCTCAATTTGTTTAGCCTGATTGTCCTCACTATCACTTTCAAAAGACGTAAGGTCTTTATATTTTTTATCTACATTTTGTTTTTGATTTGCCGATTGTTTTGAAACCTCATTTTGTAAGATAGTTTCACCTTTTTCAACCACATTAGCAATTGTAACATCAAAACTTTTTGAGATAAAATTTCATCAATTAAATTCCAATATGAAAATGCAGTTATCGGTACCTTTGCAGCCCCAAAAACTGTATAATAAGATTTAAGTGCATCACCAACTAATTTCCATCTCGATGAATCAATTGTTCCCTCAATAGGAAACCAAGGACAAACATCATTAATATAATAAAAAATTCATATAACTGTTTATATTTAACCTTTACTCCTCGTGCCTGGAGAGCTCTTTCTAAACCTTCAACAAACATCTCATGTTTGCTCATTGCTTGTCCCATTATGCGCTGTTCTTACCGAGGTGCGTCAGACGCAGCAGGCTCCCACGTCTGACCAATACTCTCATCCTTTCCTCGTCGTGCTGGCCCCCGAACAGCGGTCGTCACTGGATCCCCCGTGCTAGTGCCCCACGTTGGGCGCCACTTATCCCGACCCGCGGGTAGTCAACGAAGGCCCTAGAGGGGGAGTGGGATGAAAAAGAGACAAGGGACACAAGAAATGGAGACAAGACAGGAGTCTGATCAAGTCTCGTTTATTGAGCGGAAAGCTCGGGTTTATATACAGTACGGAGTGGGGATTGACGTCAGTGGGTAACTAGGCAACGGAGGGAGGTCCAGGCATCAGGCGATAGCACGTGGCTGCATCATATGATTTACAGGAAACAGAAACTTAGCTCAGAGAAAATAGAAACTTAACTCAAGATAGAAACTGAAACTAAACTCAAGACTCTCAAGATGGCTGATACATTTCAAGATAGATGCCGACTGCAGGTCTTTTGGCAGTCTCCCACAATAAACCACCAGATATCATCAGTATAGTTATCCTAGATATATATATATATATATATATATATATATATATGTATATCCTTAGTTCTTGCCTTCTTTTTCTTCTTTCCCTCATCTTAGTTGTTCCTTCCTTTGAGCAATTTCTTTCCCTTTCATATTATCTATTGTACCTTTTGAATCTTATTTACTCTGTCATGTTCTTACACTAGGGAGACAATATGATGTCTACACATGTGGGTCTGACTTATTTCACTTATGAGTATGGTCTCCAGTTGCATCCATTTACCTATAAAAGCCTCAAGTTTATCTTTTCTATAGCTGAGTAATACTCCATTGTGTAAAAATACCACATCTTTTTTTATCCATTCTTTGGTTGATGAGCATTTAAGGTGTTTCCAAGATTTAGCTATGACAAATTGCGCTGCTATAAACATGGATGCACATATATCACTGTGGTAGGTATGATGTTTTTAATTCTTCTGGGAAAATACCCAGAAGGGGAATAGCTGAGTTAATTGGGACTCCTAATCCTAGTTTGTGAGAAATCTCCACACTGATTTCCACAGTGGTTTCACCATTCTACACTTCCACCAGCAGTAGAGGATTCCTCCCCATGCCCCCCAGCCTCTCCAGCATTTGTCATTGGTTGATTTCTTAATGACAGCCATGCTTTGTGGGGTGAGATGCAATCTCAGTGTTGTTTTAATTTGCATTTCTTGAATGACTAATGATGTTGAACATTTTTTCATATATTTATTCACCATTAGTATTTTTTCATCTTAGAAGTGTGTGTTCATCTCAGATGCCCATTTTTGGATGGGGTATTTAAATTTGGGGGGCCTGATTTCTTTTCATTCTTTATATGTCCTAGATAAAAGTCCTTTCTCTGAGGGGCAGTTGGCTAAAATTTTTTCCCAATTTATGGGGTTTCCTTTTACTCTATTGGTGATTTCTTTTGATGTGCAAAAACTTTTCAATAAGATGAGATTCCAGTTGTTGATTCTTTGAAGTATTTCCCATGCAGTTTGGTTTTTATTCATGAACTCTCTGCCTATCCCTATGTCTTCAAGATTTCTACCTACTTTCTCTCCCAGTAGATTGTGTTTCTGTTTTATCATTTAGATCTTTGATCCATTTTGACTCTATTTTAGTGCCTAGAGATAAACATGGCTCTAGTTTTAATCTTTGGCATGTGGAAAGCCAGTTTTTCCAGCACCATTTATTAAAGAGGCTATCTTTCTTCCAGTGAACATGTTTGGCCCCTTTGTCAAAGATAAGGTGGCTGAGTGTGTTTGTAGTTGTATCTGTATCTCCTAATCTGTTCCACTGATCTTCAGGTCTGTTTTTTGCCAGTACCATGTTGATTTTATCACAGTAGCTTTGTAGTATAGTTTCAAATCAGAAATCATGCTGCCTCCTGCCTTTCGTTTGTTTCCTAGGATTGTTTTTGCTAATCTAGGACTCTTGTGGTTCCAGATGAATTTTAGGAATGTTTTCTCTAGATCTATGAAGTATACTAATGATATTTAATTGGGATTGCATTGAATCTGTACAATTTTGGAAATATGGCCATTTTCACAATGTTGGTTCTTCCTATCCATGAGTAAGGAATATCTTTCCATTTTCTGAAATCCTCTTTGATCTCTTTTTTCAGAGTAGTGTAATTTTCAATGTATAGATATTTTACTTCTTTTTTTAGATTGATTCCCAAGTATTTCATTGTGTTAGATGCTATTATGAAAGGTGTGATTTCACTAATTTCTTTCTTGGTCTATTTGTTGTTTGTGTACAGGAATGATATTGTTTTTGAGCACTGACATTGTATCCAGCTATGCTACTGGATTTGCTTATTGAATCTGTAAGCCTTTTGGCAGAGTTTTTGGGGTCTTCTGTGCAGAGTATCACGTCATCTGCAAATAATGATACTTTTACTTCTTTCTTTCCTATCCTTATTCCTCTTATTTCTGTCTCTTGTCTAATTGCTCTGGCTAGTATTTCCAGAACTATATTGAATAGGAGAGGTGATAGTGAACGTCCTTGTCTTGTTCCTGATTTTAAAGTAAAAGCTTTCAATTTTTGACTATTAGTATGGTGCTGGCCATTGGTTTATCACAGATGGCTTTTATTGGATTGGGGTAAAGACCATCTATTCCTATTTTCTGTAGGATTTTTATCGTGAATGAGTGTTGGGCTTTATCAAAAGATTTGTCTGCATCTGTTAAGATGACCATATGATTTTTGTCTTTGGCTCTATTGATATGGTGTACTACATTAATTGATTTGTGTATATCTAACCAACCCTGCATTTCTTGGATGCATCCCACTTGGTCATGGTCATCTTCTTGGTGATTTGTTGCATTCTGTTTGCTAGTATTTTATTGAGAATTTTTGCACCTATATTCATTAGGGAGATTGGCCTATCCTTCTCTTTTTTGGTTGGGTCTTTCTCTGATTTTAGTATCAGGATAATACTTGCCATCAGGAATGAGTTGGGGAGAATTCCTTCCCTTTCAATTTCATTAAAGGGTTTGAGAAGAATTAGCATAAAATCTTCTCTAAATTTCTTGTAGAATTCAGCTGTGAATCCATCAGGACCTGGGTTTTCATTCATTAGGAAGTTTTTTATTACATTTTTAAATTCACTTGCCAATATTAAGTTATTCAGAATTTTTATATATTCTTCATTCAGCTTTGATAATTCATATGTATCTAGAAATATGTCCAATTCCTCTGTGTTTTCCATCCTGTGAGAGTAAAGATTTTTGAAGTAGGTATCGACGATCTTCTGCATTTCTACAGGATCTATGGTGATTTCATCCTTTTCATTCCTTATTGCATGTATTTCAGTTTTCTTTCTTTTTTAAAATAAGGTTGGCTGTGGGATTATCTATTTTGTTTATTCTTTCAAACAACCAACTCTTCTATTCATTAATTCTTTGTATTTTTTTTTTAGTTTCCATTGCATTAATTTCTTCCCTGAGATTTTTAATTTCCTGTCTTCTTTGGGCTTTGGGCCTGGCACCCTTAAGGTAAGAACAAATTTTCTGAGAAATCAGAACATATATAATCAAAGTATGAGCCATAGATCTGACAGGTAAATTTAGAAACTATTTTTAAGAAATAACTATTATAAAAAAAGAAATAACTATTGTAACCCACTGGCTGTAAGACCCCTTTACTGATGCAGTCTAACATTTTGTCATAAGTCCTTCTGGCTTTAGTTATAATTATTTCTAAAATTTTGATGACTTATGAAAACCAGATTAACACCTTATTTTGACCAGTGAAAAACTCTTAAATTTTTGTACATGAACAACTATATGTATTACATTTATAGAAACCGGTCTCAGCATCATTTTGATTTGTTGGCAAACTGGATATAAATGTTACATTGTTTAGACAGGATAAAATCTCTCCAGGATGAGAGCTGAGCTTTTAAGCATAGCTATAATGTTATCTCAGTTACAGCTTAGGTAGACATTTTTCTGATGGCTGTTTTTGTTGAAGTATGAAGACTAGAAGGAAGGTTAGGGTTGGAGAAGGACAAAGAGACCTGTGCCAATGTCCAGCAATAGGCTGGTTTTTCCCCATGATTACTCAGGGCCCCTCTGTGGAGATGACAGGTAGAGATAACAGTTGGGCCAGAGGGAGGCTGGCCAGCCCCAGCCGGGGCCCTTCAGTCTTTCTAGACCACCTGGGAAGATAAGTCTGAGCTCTAGGGCCTCCGCCTTAGAGTCTTGCTTCCAGTGGCTACCTTGACAGTCGGGGCGTGGCTTGGGGGCCTCTAAAGGCAGTCCCTCTCAATAAGTCAAGTAAAAATAAACTTGAAAGCCTCAGTGAAATTTATGACTCCAAATAGGTATGACCAGAGAGAGCGTTACCATAGCATAGTATAGTTTCTCTCTCTCTTTCCCCTCTCTTTCTCTCTCACCTCCCCCCGCTTTCCTCTCTCCTTCCTCCCTCCCCTTCTCTCTGTGAGTTTCTGATGTTTGAGGTTCTTTGCCTCTGAGATCTGGAGAGCACGACTGTGTCCAGCATGAACTTTTGACCCCGGCGACCAGCCACTGCTATTTTTCTTTTAAGTGTTTGTCCTGACTTGTCTCAACTGGACCTAATATTCTGAAAGCTTCTTTAGGGTTGTTTATTACTCTTACTTTCAGACTGTGATTCTATTAAAAATAAATGAGTATATTACACATACTGTTCCGGTCAGTATATGTAATTGAAACAAATATCACACTCCTTTACTTGCAGTACATCTGTGTTTTTAAAAAATATTTCAAAGGAAGCACAGCTGGAGATGTAGCCCAGTGGCATAGGCCCTCCCTAGCATGTGAGAAGCCCTGGGTTCAATTCTCAGCACCTAAAACAAACGAACAACTACTAAGGCTACGCCAATGGGCCTGACCCACTGGGATTAGTAATGCGTGGAGCACCCGCATTTGCCTCCTCAGTCAGCTTGTTCTGGTGGCCGTGATAAGTGGGTCTGGGGTTCAAACGCTGTTTGCACTTTGGGCAGCCACTTTCCAGACAGGCAATTCGTGGGAGATTGGATGATAAACTTTGGTCCCAGAATACATCAAAGATCTTTTAAATGAAATACCCAAGCACTTTTTTAGAAAGCAACCAGCATCAAAGCCCTGGAAACCTTGGCTCTTGAAACCAGGTAATGGGCTGGGCTACCGGCAGGGGAACCCCCCCCCAACCACCTTCTGAAATCAGTCTTTTTCAATAAACCGTAGAGTTCATTGTACCACTTCTTGCTTAAAACTACTGTCCCTACAATGTCTAGAAGGCACCTGGCATTGGTTGCCATGAAAAGCCCGTGTCAACATATTCTAGCTTGACTACATGACATATTAGGAAGAAGTGAAATTATTTTTGATAACTGCTTTTACTTAAACAGAATTGTAAGTTAAAACAGTATGAGGCAATAGGCTAGAGGATATCAGATCTTCGTATAAGCGAGAGTGGAAACAGTTTCTTTACTTTTTTGTGGTACTACGAATTGAACCCAGGGCCTCACACATGCTAGGGAAGTGCTCTGCACTGAGCTACAGCCCCAGCCTTCTTCCTTATTTAATAAGGCAGACAGATATGGGATGTAAACTTTAGGCTTCCATGCTTAGACTTGTTTTTCCATTACTTATTGATACCTCATTTTAAAGAAATCTGATTTCACAGACTAGCATCTGTAAATTCTGTTCTTGGCAGGTTTACTTAAGACAGCCAACCTAATTGATTACCTTATAACCTGGCACACTTTAAGGCCTACCTCTAGGTCAATTTCTCAGCTATGTTTGAAGGCCCCCAAACCCAAGTTGCAGCAAGGCCAATTTGAAAGGATCAAAGAACATAATGGTTAAAAATGTTTGCAGGATAGCCTGGGTTTGACACATCCTCTCAGATTTCTCAGATGGCAAACTGAGCCAAGAGAAAGGAAGTGAAGGGAAAGCCCATTTGGGGGTGGGCTGGTGAAAAACATGCACTATCAGATCCACATTTTTTAAGACTAATACCCCCAGAACCTTTGTCCTTGTTTTCAACATCCCTACTAGGACAAAGGGTACGACTTCTAGAGTGTACAATAAGCAGGTAGAAGTTTTAACTAAGCTATCTGTCTTTTGGGGTAGGGTAGGGGTAGTTTACTTAGAGAAGTAGGCAAGTTTTAATTAAGCCTTCAGGTAGTACTTTCAGACAAGCAATTTTTGAGTTCTAAGAAGAGGTTTGAGATTTGGAATAATCCTTAAAATGGCCAGAAATTATCCTCAGTGTAATTTGCCCACTAAAAATATGTCTATGAATGGGTCACAATGCATAGCTGGCTGAAGTACCCAGAAGGACATCCTTCTGTTGTCCTGTAACTAAATCATTTATTGACATGTGAAAGACAAGAATGAAACCAAAGTAAGAGTTCTCACAGAAATTTTAAATTAAATACACAGGACTGTCCAAATATGAAACTAGGAACCCAGAATTCTATGGGGTTCTCAAAGGATATCAGGCAGTTCTGTAGAAATCTGAATATTCAACCTAGGATAGAATCCTTATAACGCAAATGGCTGTGAAAAAAGGCAGAAGTTCTGTATAGTCCCAAAAGGAAATGCAAGGTCCTTTTTGTAACACAGGCTTATCCAAACCACATCTCAACAGGATCTGTAGGGCCCTACTACCTGAAAGAGGGGACTTAGCCTGAGAGCAGGCTCATCCCAGCAGGAAACATAAGGTTAATGTGTGCCACCCCAGGTCCAGGAGTTGCCCATTCTCTGTGAAGATGGTATTGCATCAGGTCCCATTTCTGGACACTCTGAATGTCAACTGAATAACACACAGAGGGAGATACTCTAAAGCATAATGATATTTATTTGGAAATAGCCGAGGTTTGTAAAGGCAATGTATGTGTTTTACTATAGAATACAAATGCCCATCGCAGCAGGCTGCTTGCCCAAATAAAGATCACTCTTTGGGAACTCCAGCCCTGTATGTTATTTAGGTTCATGTCTAAAAGTCTGGGTACCTCTAAAATTCATAATGGAAATGTAATCACTGTTTTGACGATATAAGGGGTGTGGCCTATCTACAGATTAATACATACTGAGAGCAATGTCTTAATGAATCCTCTTAATGAAAGGGATTTGAGCCCTTAGAAAACAGGTACAAGCCATTCTGTCCCTTTCTGTCATGGGAGAACAGGCAAAAAAGGAACCACTGGTAAACCAACAAGCTTTCACCAGACACCAGATCTGCTGGTAACTAGATCTTGGGCTTTGCAGCCTCCAGAACTGTGATAAATAAATTGTTCCCGTTTATCAGCTACCCAGTTTATGGCACTTCACTACAGCAGCTGAGCCCTCTAGTACACTTTAGTTGGAGTGTCCTCTTTTCACCCACGGACTAGAGAGGGATTGTCGTGGGAGTGAGCTCCCCTTGTGCTGTGCTCTCTCCCATCAGGCAGATCTGTTTGTTCACCTAGCAGCCTCCCAGCCCTTGCGGGACAGCTGCCCCCCCCCCCCCCCCCCCCCCCGATCCTCCCGAGGAGCCTGCAGTCTCAGTGAGTCTGGGAAGCTGACAGGTGACAAATGGAAGTGTGAACCATCTATTTCGCTCCGGGGTACCTATCGAAAGTAAATGAAGTCAGCATTTAGAAGATGTCCTTGCAAAGCCATGTTTATTGTAGCACTTTTTCCAATAGCCAAAATATGGAATCCACGTAGGTGCCAACAGATTAATGAATACACAAAATAAGGCATAGTACACAGTGGAGTGTTGTTCAGCCATAAAGAAAGAAAGGAAATCCTGTCATTTTCAGAAAAAATCTACAGAGCTGGAGGATGTCAGGTTAAGAGAAATAAGCTACTGAAAGACAAATGTCTTACTGCATGCTTTATTTCACACATGGGAACTATAAACAAGATGATTTGAATGTAGAAGATAAACTATCAGGGGCTGGGAAGGGACAGTGAATAAGGGGGAGATGGTGGAAGAAAGGTGGGTCCACATGATCAAGGCGTGATATATCCGTGTATCAAAAGATCACAATGAATCCCATGAAATCCTACAACTTGTTAAGAAAAGAGGGTAACCAGAGCAAAGCAGGAGGCATCACAACCCCAGAGGTGAAGTATTATTACAAAACTAGAGTGATGAAGAACAGTAGGGTACTTGGATAAAAACAGACATGAGGGTCAATGGAGCAGAGCAGAGGAGGCAGAAAGAACCTCAGTCACATTCAATTATTTGAACTTTGACAAAGGGCCTAAATCGTAGAGAACAGAAATACTTTGTAAATAGTGTTAGGAAAACTGGCTGTCCACATGCAGAAGACTGAACCTCGACCAATATACTAAGCTAAAATCAAAATAGAGCAAAGAACTAAATGTTAAAACAGAAACATTTAAGTTGCTTAAAAGAGCTTTTGAAGTCATAGGTGTAGGCAAGGACTTTCTGAGCAAAACCCCAATTGCACAGAAAATAGTACCAAGAATCAACAAATGGGATCATATCAAATCAAAAGGCTTCTACTCACAAAGAAAAAAACCCAGTAGAGCAAAGAGAGAACTTAAAGAATGGGAAAAAAATTGCTAGGTATTCCTCAGACAGAAGACTGATATCTGGAATACATAAAGAAGTAAAAAAGAAAAAGATACCCCAAAAATACCTAATCAAAAAATAGTCAAGTGAAATGAATAGATGCTTCTCAAAAGAGGAAGTACAAATAACCATTAAATACACGAAGAAATGCTCAACATCTCTGGCCATTAGAGAAATGCAAATTAGAAACACACTGAGGTTCCAATTTACCCAGTAAAAATGGCCATCATCAAAAAAATCAAATAATAACAAATGTTGGTGAGGCTATGTAGAAAAAGTAAAACTTCTTCATTGTTGGTGGGACTAAACCAGTACAACCACTATGGAAATCAGTATGAAGATTCCTCCAACAATTAAAACTAGAAATTTTGTTTGACCTAGCTATTTCCCTTCTAGGTACAGTTCTTCCCAAAAGACTTAAAGATATCACATTACAATGACGTATGCACACTCATGTTTAGAGTGGCACAATTCACAGTAGCAGAATATTGGAAGCAGACTACATATCCATTAACAGATGAATGGATAAAGAAAATGTGCTCTTTACACACAGTGGAGTACTACTCCGCCATAAAGAAAGATAAACTTGAGGAACTTGAGGGAAAATAGAGGCACCTTGAGACCATAATGTTAAAGGAAATAAATCAGGTGCACAAGCTTATATATTACATGTTTCCCTTATATGAAAAACCTAAAATAGAGCAAAATGAAAGATAGATGATAGGAAGTAGGGTGATAGATGTTTCTCAAATAGGGAGGGAATCAAGTGATGGAGAGAGAGGGGAAAAGGGGGAGGGAAAGGGAAAGAAAACAAAAGTAAGATGTGTTATGTACACATAACAATTCACCAGAAGGAATCTACAAATTACGTACTGCAAATGTGTACCAAGAATCAACAAATGGGATCACATCAAATTAAAAAGCTTCTGCACAGCAAACGAAACCACCAAGTGAAGAGATAATCTATAGAATGGGAAAAATTTTACAAGCTACTCTTCAGACAAGGACTAATATCTAAAATATAAAAAAGAACTCAAAAATTAAAGGTACAATCCAAACAACGGGCATCTGAAATGCATAAACATTTCTTGGATGAAGAACTACAAAGAGCCAACAAATACGTGAAAAAATAGTCAACATCACTGGCTACTTAAGAAATGCACATTAAAACACTGAAATTCTGTTTTACTCCAGAAAGAATGGCTATCATCAGGAAATCAACCAACAACAAATGTTGGAGATGCTGCAGGGGAAGAGGAACCCTTCTTCATTGTTGGTGGGAGTGTAAACTGGTAGTGGTACAAACACTGTGGAAATCAGTATAGAGATTCCTCCAAAAACTAAAATGAGAAATTTCATGATCCAGCTCTTCCCCATGTAGGTATTTAGATGTGATATTGATATGGCAAGCGGGTCTATCCAGACAGGCACTTACAAGAAAACTGAAAAGGCATGCAGGAACAAAGCTTTTTTGGAGCCGGCTGACGGACAGTCTCTAACCAGGAGCCGGAGAAGATGTCCTTGCCAATCCGGGTTTCACCTTCAGTTTAAGTAGGTTTTAGGTTTCTATATTAACTATTACCTCACTTTGGGGAATCTTACAAGAATGTCACGCAATTATCACAAGGTTTACTTCTCCCAGAAGGTCAGACAACGGAATTCCAAATGACCATGGCAGTTTAACTTTTAGCCCACTTTCCAATCTGTCCTGGTTGTTCTTTTCCCATTTTATGACTCTGCTCTGCTGAGTTGATAACTAACCAAGGCGACTGGGGTGAACTACAGCTTAAGTGAACTTTAAGTGACTTCTCTTAAGTTACAGTTAAAAACAGAAAATGGAGTCTCTCTTGCCCTATTAATATCACAGTGATGCGTGGATACCCATGTTTATAGCAGCACAATGTACAATAGCTCAATCTTGGAAACAGCCTCTAAGTCCACCAGCAGTTGAATGGATAAAGAAAATGTATATAAAATTGAGTACTACTTTGCCATAAAGAAAGATAAACTTATGAATTGTTTGCAGGAAAAATGGAAGCACTTTGAGACCGTAATGTTAAATGATATAAATCAGACAGACACACAGGCTTGAATGTTACGTAGTTTCTCTTATATGAGAAGCCCAATAGATACGTAAAATGCAAAATAAAAGACAGACAACAGAAAAAGGAGAGAGAAAAGAATGTCATTATAACCCAGCAAGGACAAGGTATCTTAAAATGTGCCTTGATTTAGTATAATTGTCTTATGTGCTTTTCATGTTTGGGGCCCTGTTAGTCTGGCTATTAATCTGTACGTGTGATAATTAAGCTCATGAGGACTTATAAAATAAGTAAATGAATCTGATGCTGGCAAAATTTTTTTTTCTTAAAGTGGGGCAGGAGGACAAAAGAATTGAGGCCAGGCGTGGTGGCGCACGCCTGTAATCCCGGCACTCAAGAGGCAGAGGCGGGACAATTGTTGTGAGTTTGAGGCCAGCCTGGGCTACAGTGAACTCAAGGCAGCCTGAGCTGCATATCAAGACTCTGTCTCAAAAAGATAAAAAACAAAACAAAAGCAAAAAAAAAAAAAAGAATTGAATAAATCAGAGCCACATGTGTAAACGTATTTTCTCCCTAGTATAAGAACATGAAAGAGTAAATAAACCCCAAAAGGTACAACAGATAATATAAAAGGGAAAGAAATTGCTCAAAGGAAGGAAAAATAGGGAAAGAAGAAAAAGAAAGAACTAAGGCTATATATATATATATATGGATATATGTATACACATATATATGGATATATATATCTGGGATAACTACTGCTGATGTCTGGTGATTTATTGAAAGGAACAGTTAATGCTTAAATTTTTTTTTAAGATTTTGAGCAATTTTTCATACTTATATCTGGTAATCTGAGCAACTGATAAGAAGACAACAATATGCAATATAACAACCATTGGTGAATTCCTACCATCTTATCTAGTGAAAGTCTGTATTGTCTCTAATGTTTTTTTATTGTTATTTTCTTATGCTCTTTAATGGTCTGATCAATCTTCCATTCTTACATCTGGTAATCTGAGCAACTTCGTTGAAGATAACAATATGTAATATAACGAACACTGTTAATACGTATTATTTGGTTCAAAACTCCGTATCATTTTTAATGTTCTTCCTTGTTTTGTTTGTATCTTGCTATCATTTTTTTTTTAGTATTCTCTTTAAAATAAAAAGGAAAAAGAATTGAGATGCACTGTGCACACGTACTGATCCCACAATGATGGTAATCATTATGTACCACAAACGTGTACTAATAAAAATAAACAAGCAAAATAAAAATCACATGAAATTTTTACAAAAGAAACTATGTTTAAAAACATGTGAGACCTGCCTGGCAATCGATTCTAGGTACAAAAAATAAAATAAAATAAAATAAAATAAAATAAAAAAGTGAGAACACAAGATATTTCTCTAACACCCTGGGTAAATACGGACAGCTAACATCTGGTGGCTGGTAAAAGCACTTTAGACTGATTATTCCTTTATTTTCTCACTGTGTAACAAACTACATTCTGCAGAGAGCTGACGTATTTACTACATTTTCCTGTGAGCTGTGCTCTTGATTTTGTCTCCTGTCCAACATGGACTTCATGGGTGGGACCTGGTCAGTCACACAGAGCCCTATGTTTAGTTTAATGCTTTGCTAAAATTAATCAATTTGTGATCCCACATTTTCGTCTTGCACTGGGGCCCATAAATTATGTGGCGAACCCTGACTGTATCTGGGCGGGGGAAATACTAGTTCATGTGCTACACGTATCTCTTCCCAATTCGGTGGGGCCAGTGCCCTCGGGGGAGCAGTCTGAAGACCCCGCGGTGGGTGCCTCCACACGCTGGGTTTGCGCGTGAGAAGCAACTGTAACACGCTTCCCAGCGCGCTCCTGGGCAGGCCACACGGCGGCGGCACACCTGTGAAAACCGTGGCTGGTCCCCACCGCCACACTATGGCTTCTGGTAGGATTCCAGAGCCGGAAAGAGGGTCTTTTGGGCACAGTTGTTCATTATATATTTGTGGCAAAGAAGAAAAACGGTGATCCCAGCCTAAGCATCCTTTGGAACCTATGTTCGGGTCCTCCGAGCCTGACAGGTGTCACACACTGTACGCCAGCTCAGCAGGGAAGCAGTCTGCCGCTAGCCAGGCCTGCGTCCGCGGGGAGCCGGCGGGGACGCGGAGGCGCTCGCTCCGCTCCCCCGCCTGAGCTGCCCCTCCCTCCGCCTTCTTCGGCGCGGGGAGCCGGGGCTGGGAGGCGGTGCGCGCCGGGGACCCGCTCGGGCTGCGCGGTCGGACTCGCCGGAGCTCGGGCGGGCGCAGAGCCATGGAGCCGTCCTGGCTGGAGACCCGCGGCGCGCGGCCCCTGTACCTGGCGTTCGTGTTCGGCCTGGCCCTGGCGCTGCTGCAGGTCGTCAAGCTCTACCTGCGCAGGCAGCGGCTGCTGCGGGATCTTCGCGCCTTCCCCGCGCCCCCCACCCACTGGCTGCACGGGCACCAGAAGGTAGGTGGCAGGGAGGGGCGGGGGCGAGGGCGGGGACAGCCACGCGGCCAGGCAGGCGGCTGCTTCCTTCCCGCCCTGGGTCCTGCGCGGCCTCCCCGCCCGGGTCTCCGGCTCCCTGCGCATCCCTGCCCGGGAGACTTCGCGCGGGAGCGGCCACTGGAGAGAAGGCCGCGGGGGGCTGGGCGGGAGCCATGTGGGGAGATCGAATACTGAAAAGAAATCCAGGTGTGACTCCGATCTGTCTCTAGTCGCTTCGCCCATCTCTCCCATTCACGTACTGGGCTGTATTGTTGAAAAGACAGTTATGGTGTCCTAAATAATACTTATTAACTGCAAAAATGTGCAAAACTGGACACAGCAGTGGGCTCTCTTAGTCCATTGTAAGCAGAGAAAATTAACTTGCTTTTTCAGATTCTTTCAAAACAGAGCGCGCCCTCCCTCCCACGCCTTCCCAGTCCCCACACCCACACCCCAGGGCAACCTCTTAAGAAAGATGAGGTGAAACTCATCAAAAATAGGGAGACAGTCACTTTCTGGTTTCTCCTCTTCTCTAAATTCACTTCCAGCCCTGAGTTTTTTCTTTCTCTCTTCCTTCTAACAGTTTCTGGTGGCAGCTGTCTCATAGGTACTAGAATTACAAATAAAAGATGGCTTCCTACCCTCAAGGGGCCCAGGGCAGGCGCAGTGTTAGGCCACAGGGAGAGAATGAAAATAAGGTGGGGGGTGCCTTGCTAAAACCAGTCGTGGAAGATTCCTCAGGAGGGAAACAACCTTGGTGAAGGGCTGTGGGGACCCTTAAAGGATGGGTGGGGCAGACAGGGTGTTCTCAGCAGAGCACTTTCAGTTAAACAGAAGAATTAATATTTATTATTTGATTTTGTAAATGTTACTTACTGCACGGCCCCCGTTGATTTCATCCCTTTACAGAGTTCTCTCTCCCACGGTGTTGCTATCCATTTCCCATATGCTTCGTTTTTCAGTATCTATCACTATTTTGCTCACCAAGCGTCTTTAATACATCTATCACACATCTCAGTGGTATTCCCAAACACTCAAACATATCAAAAATCAGTCGGTCCATACACTTCTCTGGAGATGTTTCTCTCAAAGATCTCTACTCTTGTTCAGTCCACTTAGGCCTGGCAGGCAGATACTGCTCTGGGACTTCCCTTTGCTAAAGTCCTGTCACGTAGCCTGTCTCATGGATACTATTTCTTCTTTGGTTTCCTATTTATTTCATAATTTTATAAGTAGATTCTTGAGAATGAGTAGAAGAATGTCAGGTGAAGCTTTTGAACTCTTGAGTGGCTGTTAAGTGCCTTTTTTCATATTTTAAATGAATAGAATTAAGTCTGGCTGGGTATAGAATTGTTTAGAAATTGTTTACTCTCAGATTTTTAAAGATATTGTTTTATTGTCTCTAGCTTTCAGGGTGGCTGTTGAAAATTCTGATAACTTGCCTGGTTTTTTTGTTTTCAGTTTTTTGTGTTTGCTTATTTGACTGGTTGGTTTTTTTGAGACAAGGTCTTGCTATGCAGTTCAGGCTGGCCTTACCACACTATGTAGCCCAGGCGGGACTCAAATTCACAGGGATCCTCCTGCCTCAACCTCCTGAGTGCTAAGATTACAAGTGTGCACCACCATGTCTGGCTGTTTTTGTTTTTTAGAATTGTATATAGTTAGGTATACAGCATGATGTTTTGATGTACTTATCTTAGTAAGGTAATTATTATAGTAAAGCAAATTAACACGTCCATCTCATATAGGTACTTCTCCCCTACTCCGCAGCTTTCTTTTATAAGAGTGACCAAAATCTACTTTCTTGGCAAAATACCAGTACACAATACAATATCATTAACTATGGATTATTCTCATGTTGCTCATTAGATCCCTAGACTTAAATCGTCCTACATAACCACAGCTTTAACCAGCATCTTCTCATTTCCTCTGCTCACCTCCCCTTTGCCTTTGGTAACCACTATTATATACTGTTTCTATGTATTTTTGTCCTGACACATATAAGTGACATCATGCATTATTTTTCTGTGTCTGGCTTATTTCACTTAGCATAATGCTCTCCAGGTTCACCCAGGTTGTGGCAAATGGTAGAATTTCCTTCTTTCTTAAGGATGAGTAAGTAGCATTCTGTTATGTCCATGTAACCACATTGTCCTTACCCATTTACCTGATGATGGACACCAAAGTTGGTCTCACATCCGGGCTACTGTGAGGAAAGCTGCAGCAAACAAGGAGTCCATTTGCTTGGGAGTTGTACCCGGAAAGGGGACTTTTGGGTCATATAATAGTTCTTTTTTTTTTTTTAATTTTTTGAGGTACTTTCATACTATTTCCAAGAATACCTGTGCTAGCTTATAGCCCCACCAAGAGTGTATAGGGTTTAATTTCTCCCCATCTAGTCTACATTTGTTATTTGATTTTTTTAATAAAAATTTGTCCTAACAGGTATGGAATAGTATTTTATTATGTTTTTTGAATTTGCATTTCCCTGTGGATTCGAGATGTTGCGCACCATTTTTGGAGAAATGTCTGTGTAGGTCCTGCTTTAATTAGCTCACTGGTTGTTTTGTATTGAATTGTAATGAGTTCCTTAAATGTTTAACTATTTAAGCCTTATCAGATGTGGTTTACAAATATTTTCCCTCAATCCAGAAGGGGAACTTTTTAGTTTGATGTAATTCTACTTGTTTATTTTTGGTTTTATTTCTTGTGCTTTTTGTGATTCTGTATGACTTTAATTCTGAGTCCTTTTCATCCGTCCTGCCTCTGTGTGCTTGGTCTTTATGTTGTGGCCTTTTTGTCCCTTCTCTCTGAGCACGTTAAGATCTTCACTTTGTCCCTGGCATTCTGAAGTTAAATTATAAATAACCTAGGTGTGGCACTTTTTTTTTTTATTTTTATTTATTTTTATTTATTTTTATTTTAGAAACATAAAAGTACAAAAACATATTGACAAACAGACACCCATTATCATAGAAAATAGTACAATCACAACTAATCTATAGACAAGGTGATATGGTCTCAACAGTAGTTGTTGCTTTATCCATTGATATCTTCGAATTGTAGATGTATGGACCCATATACAGACATGCAAATTTAGTCA
>PVLD010013890.1:0-54250 GCA_004027595.1 Dinomys branickii | reverse complement strand
TGCCTGTTTTGTTTTTTGTCTTTGGATTTTTGGTTTTGGTGTTTTTTCTGTTGTTGAGAGGATTAATTGTCTGACTAAATTTGCATGTCTGTATATGGGCTGATATCAATGGATAAAGCAATAACCACTGTTGAGATCATATCACCTTGTCTATAGATTAGTTGTGATTGTACTATTTTTTATGCTAATTGGTGTCTGTCAATATGTTTTTGTACTTGTATTTTTTTTTAAATTAAAAAAAAAAGTTTAAAGTTATGACTTGAAATTTTGAGTATTATAACAGGTCATGCATCCTGGTGATATAGAAAATATAGAACAGGAAATTGTTGATAATTTATACTAAAACCCCCTTCTCATCTGAGATCCCCTCTTAATCTCATACTTGAGACATACTCACCAGCCCATCTACATTTCAACATGATCCTCTTTAGCTTTGCCTTAGATGTGAGTTCTCTATTTAAATTTAAAAAAAAATAGAAGGTGATTATTTATACACTCTCTGGTCAACAGTAATGCCATCATCATGACTAATACTATTGCCTAGATATGCTCTGCCAAAAGTTGTGATTATTAATTGATATGACATAGTTTCCTCTAGGGGTCTGGTCAGGGAATTCTCCTCATAGGCAAACCCTACCTTGCATTTATCTGTTAAAAATGATGTCTTTTTCAATTTAGTAAGTACTGCTTGTTGATTGCCTGCTATACTAAAAGAAAACAAGCCAGGCAACATCATCACCTCTGAGTCGTATCTGTTTCACGGATCAGCTCCTGAACAGGATGACAGAAGCATATGTAGGTGGGCTCTGCAACTGGGTGGGTGGCCCTGGTTTGAATTCCTTTGTGCCAGTCATTAGTCATGTAGCCCTGGGAAAGTGTTAACCACCTATAGGTCAGTTTTCTCATCTAAATGCAAAAGGTACACCCTTATGGGATTGCTGGATTAAACTGGAGATTTTTTTTTTTTTAATTTAGCATAGTACTTTACACTTAGAAGATTCTTAATAAGGCCACTTACTGTTATCGGGCACTTTATTTTTAAAGTTACTCTCTGAATGACTTTCAATTAGAGCTATATATTGAGGATGCCTAGAAAAGCATAGAGCACCATGGTAAAAAGTAATCATTGTTAGATTCTCAGATAGAATTACTTTACCAGTAATTTCACATCAGGAAAATAATTTACCTCTCTGTACCTTTGTTTTCTCATACGAAAATTGGGGAAATGATAGTTCTTACCTAATAGAATTGTCATAACTACAATGTGAGTCAAATGCATTCAAAATTTGTAAAGAGAATTTAGAACAGTGCCTGGCACATAGTGTCCATCAAATAAAGTGAAATTCTGTGTGTTGTTTGCAGTACACATTGCTACGCTATTGATCATCTTCTTAGCTCTCTGTATTGCTGAGGAATCCCAACTCCTCCCTTTCTAAATAGTCAGTTGCTTATTTAGGGAGCTACCTTGAAAATTCTCTGCTCTAGAGAATGTGAACTGAAGGTAAACTAAACGCCGTCGTCATTCTTTTCGTCAGCAGTAGATGCAGGGGGGATACTAGGAATGCCCTGCTTCATTACTTGCACCTTTCCTTCCGTGAAATCAGACACAGTCCCCTTTGTCAGCTTTCGTAAGCATCAGCGATTTACTCTAGGCACTGTTTCCTGGGACAAGAAAAAAAATCAGAGAATAATTAACATTAAATAACCGGAATGTCCTTAAAACCTGAGTACTGTATAGCTGTGAAATAGTAACAAAGAAATTGATTTCCTGTACTCGGCATATGACGTAAACATTTAAAATTGTGTCAAAGGAACACCCGCCCGGCTCCTGTTATGCTCAGTACTTCTGCAGAGTGAATGGGCGTTGTCAGGAGGAGAACGTTATCACTAACACGTTTCAGAAACGTCCAGTGCGGCAGAGGGTTTCTATTTCAGAAGTGTGCAAGCCTTCTGGTTAATTTTAGTAAACTACAGGCATTTGAATGTTTTTAGTGTTAAACTATGTGATTTTACAACCATCAGAATTAGCTATTCTGTGGTGCTATATCTCTTTCATACTCTCCCACCCTAACAGGATGTTTCAAAATGAATTTTAACAGAAACAGTTGGATTTACACACACACTCTATATTTTGGTTCTCATTGAGTTTCACATGTTCACTTTCTGTTTCATTTTATCCTGTGTGAGACTAGTAGATGTTTGCTGTTGACTGTTGGGTGCTGGTTGTGTTTTTCCCCAAATCCGTTCCAACCTTTTAGGAATTTTTTACTCATTGATGTTTCTCTTTCATCCTTTACTAATTTAACCATATTCCCCACAGGCAAATCTTTGGATCTTTAAATAGATCCACTTAGCAAGTTGAAACAAATGAAGTTTCATAATATGCCTCATGTGAAAATACTTTTCACTCCTAATATTTTGCAAGCACTGTATTTAGTTATTAAATTTTAAATGCCAATTACTTACAGTGACACCCTGTAGCATTTTCATTGTTTCAAAAATGGGCTGGTTTTTAAAATCTAGATTCTAGAAAAAAATTACACTATAAAATCAAAAACTCTTGGAAAATTTGTGGTACAAAGTTTACAAGGCTCAAATATTTTCCCCGAATATCCAATATCTTCTATCAACTAAAAAAAAGAGGTAAAAATTCTCAGGTGTTTACTATGGCTGCAACTATAACTTCAGAGAGAAAAAAGTAGGAACAGTACTCCGAACAGTAACGACTTAACTTCAAGTAGCATATTTCAAAGATTATTGACTTAAGTAGCCCGTTGTTGAAAAGTTCATTCCACATCTCCTTGTGTTACATCTACTTCACACAAACCTCTGAAATTGTCCAGCTACATGGGTGTTCTTATAGTCACTTGAGAATACAAGATAACTGAGTTCACTCTGAAAGCATTCTGTTCATGGAAACGATTTATTGCTAACTCTATCGCTTATTAGCTTTCTGACCTTAGAGAAAGTACTTAACCTCTCCTGGTCCTCAAATTCCTTGCCTCTAACATAAAGCAATTGGACCAGATGATCTCAGCAAGCTCTTTCACTTTCTAAATATCTGTGACCTGATGAAAACAAAAACAGAATCTGAGTTGGGGTTTGGATGTCCTGTGGTCTCAGATTCTAATGTGCTTGCCTCTCAGAGTCAGTCCGTTCTGAAGCTTGCACACTTCCGAAATAGAAACCCTCTGCCGCACTGGACGTTTCTGAAACGTGTTAGTGATAAAGTTCTCCTTCTGACAGCGCCTGTTCATTCTGCGAAAGTAGTGAGCACAACAGAGAAGCTGGGTTGGTGTTCCTTTAACGTAATTTTAAATATTCACTTCATATGCTAAGGATAGGAAGTCAATTTCTTTGTTCCTATTTCACAGCTATACAGTACTCAGGCTTTGTGCAGGCCTGGATGGAAATGCCTCCCTCTTCCTCCTTCCTTCAGCCTGGGCTCTCTTAGCATATATTTTGAAGATGCCTAGTCCTTTGTAGAGCATGCCAAAGTGTCCCAGAAGCCCCACAGAGTCCAGAATGTCTAGAGACATGTGCGGCTGCTGGATTTTTTGCAAAAAATCCAGAGACATTTCATTTTGGAACCAGAAATTACTCCCTTTTTAATTTTGAAATACATGCGCATTTAACAGAGTTTGTTACTGATATTATTTAATGACTATTAAGTCTCTGTAACAGCTACCTCTGGGCACATAAAGATATCAATCAAATCAAACTATGAAACCACAAATCGTCACAGTAGCCACACTATCTAGTGGTTGCACTTGGTCAATAGGATCAGAATGCATGGTTCAGATCTTGGCTCCTCAACCTGCCAATGTGCGATCAAGGATAAGCAATTTAACTCCCTCAAGACTCAGATTTTCATTTGTAAGTAGGTTAATAATAGTACTTGTCTTGAGTGTAACTATCACTATCAAATGAGATTTTGTAGAGTACTTAGATATTTGTCATATACTAGATATCTCTATAAATACTCATTATCTTACCAATGTATTTTGTCTTTCAAACTTCTTAAATAATGATGATGATGTCCTTAATAGATAAAGATAAAAGTTAAGTGTGGGGGAGCAAGGCTTTATGGAAATAAGCTGATACTGTGCACAAAGATGTACTGTAACTGCGTTCCATTAGCTCAATGCCCGTGGGCAAACCAAACTCTTAACTGCCTGTATCTTCACTTGCAAAGCTGGAGAAATAATTTTCAGTGAAGATTAAATGAATGCAAGTGAGAACACCTGTTGAATAATAGGCTCGTAATTGCTTGTTTTCTTCCCTCAAGAGGGATTATGGAGATGGAGGACTAGCGCTTCGTCTAGTATTTTCTCATACTCAGAGTCAAGGCTACACTGAAACCATGGTGGGCAGTAAGTTTCTGTTTTATTTCAGGGAAAAGATTCTTGGGAATTAGATTTCATAGCCTGCTTCCATTACTCTAACCCCAGTGAAATGTAAGCTCATTTCCTCCTGTTCTTGTCTAAGCAAGGATGAAAACCAACTGGCAACTACCCTCTGGGAAATATTCTCTCACATTCTTAGGTCACCTATTAGCCTTCCATTCTGTGACCCTAAATAATGCCATTCCATAGGCATAAAACTGTATCTATTTTTCATAGTTTTTCTTCCACCACCCAAGTCCACCCCCGATCTAGTGTATCTTTTTCAAGCTGGATAACAACATTAGAATGCACCAGCACATTTAATGGTAATTATTGGCCATGTTAGCTGGTAAAATCATTAGTAGCACTTTTACTGAAAGAATACTAAGATAATTATGTTGAAATCTAGATGTTATGGTGCAATAAGATTAAGGGGGTTGATAATATTAAGATATGCATGTATATAAGGAAAGTATGTGGTAAAATATTTACCTAACTTTTTATTTTTAAGCACACTCTCTCATTAGGTTTTTCGCAACCTTTCAGGAGGTAATTTGTGTTCCCACCATTTCCCAGATGAGTATACTGAGACATAGCAAGCTTAAGTAACTTGGTAAACATTGTACAAATGATATGATGCAAAGCCTAGACTTGAATAAAGATCTTCCTACTAAAACCAATGGGGCTTTGGCTGTACAACTTTACTAGGTTAGGTCTTATGAATTTTCAAGATGTATATTCTAGCCTTGAGTATTGTCACTAAACTTCTCAGCACCTGAGCTACTTTTCATTTTCTGACAGCTATATTCCAATTATATTCCTTTGTTGGGAGCTGTTCATATTAATCTGTACAATTTGATGAGTCTGAACACATATGAACCCTTCTGATACTGTTACCAAAACCAAGGCAATAAACATATTCATTACTTCCCAAAGTTTCTTTGTCACTTATTTTTTTGTTTCGTTTTTGTTTTATTTTTGTTTTTTGGTGTGCTTGTGTGAAGAACATTTAACATGAGATCAACTCTTAACAAAATCTGAAGTCTACAATACCAAATCACTCCAGGCTACTTTTCAGTCCTCCAGAAGCCATGTATATTCGCAGGGCTCCAGGAGTAGATCCCACTAGAATCTTCCAGAGGCATCAGTTCAAGGAAACTAGGAACTGGCAGGCTTAGAATGGCACACGAGCACACAGAGGCCTTAGTGTTTTTACCCTTATGGGTTGAAAGCTGCTCATTAACAACAGATGACATGCATAGAGTTTAATTTGTGATTTAGGAAGCCACTTAAATTAAGATTATAACTAAGATGATTAGGCTAACAATTGTACATTTGGGTACAAAGAGGGGTAGAATGTAAACCTCAGAGACAATGTTAAGGAGAAAAGAATTAGCAGTAATTTCAGTGGCAAGAAGATAATGGGCCTGTTAACCTTATTACACATATCTCATAGCATAAAGCTTGTTGAAAACATGCCAGCAGTCTTCTGTTTAAGCTAAATTAAAACCTCCTTGGAAATGAAAATAATGGCAATGGACTGTTTTAGTCCCCCTTACAATAATGGTCTGTGAGAAGTGAATTGTGAAAGGACATACTAACATTTTCAACTGGTGCTTGAAATTATGGCAAAATGCTTACAGTACCTTAAAACAAGGGATGTGTTCGGGGGAAAAAAATAGAAATGTTGGCATCTCAGAGTGGCCTGAGAACCAGACTGAGAGTCTGGATTCTAGTCCCACCTTACCTAGTGGACACTTAAAATTGAATGTATCACAGCCCAGTGCCTCTTAGGAGGTTGAGTTCATGTTAATGACATCATTCAAAGACAGAGATTCTGTCATCTAAGTGATCTTTAACCTTTAAAAGTCTGACTTCCATGAAGTGTTGGAATTGACAAAGCCAGAAATGAGTGTATGAATAGTTACATATTTATAAAATTTATAATTTTATGAAATAAGTTGTGATAGAACATTGTGCTAAAATTGTAAAAAGAATACAGATAACTTTTGTATGTTCCCATAGGACATAATATGCCAACTTTAATTTGATATATTTCAACAAAAAAAATTGTGTACTTACTATAATAAGATGACACCCATTACAGAACAATGAATTTTTTATAGTTTTTGTAAATGGAGCTTTAGTAATTAATGAAAAATATACGTGCAATGGCAAATTACTTTTATAAATGAGATATTTGAAATTCAAGTTTATATCAGTCATAAATCAGAGGATAAAGTTTTTTACAATTTTTGTGACGTTATAAAAGGCTACATGGTGACATTTTTAAAAATCAGTGCCCTCTTTATACATTCACAATAGAGACACTTCTCCATCAAAAATTCAGACTATAAACAGTATTCAGTAACACATCTATTTTATAAAAAAATTACTCAATATATAAATGAAAGTTAAGGTTGAGTCTTGTTTCAAACAGCCATTGCTGACTTTCCCCAGGGTACAAATTGGAATCACCCACGTGAGCTCCTTAGATGTGGCGTCTGGGCCTTTTTCATTGGCTTGTTGTTTGGAAAAGCTCCCCGAGTGAGTTTAATACAAACCCCCTGTTTGAAAAGTCACTGTTTTATATGTATTAAAATTTCCCAGGACACCAAATTTGTTATGTGATATTTTATAGTACCCAGTAAAATGCCCTTCTTATTAAGTAGCATGAATATCATAATTTTATAGTGAGAAACTATTTTATTCAACAAATATTGGAAAGACTGAATACACACTGAATGTCTACTACCAAAATGCGCTATTTCAATTGTCTGTACATGAAGAAGAATTAAGGAGTTTATGGTTCCAACATGGTTTATTCCTTGGTGCATTGCATATTTCTTTGTGAAAGTGGAGAGACAAAAACACCAGCTGTTTCCTAAAACCACAGCTGACTTTCATTATAAAATTTTAACTAATTCCCTCTATGAGAGGAAAAAGATTTATGGTCTTTTGTGAAACGTATGCATTGAAGTTCACTCTATACATTAATGTTTCTAATACAATGGACCCATTTTAGGAACCATGCGTTGTAGGCCACCTTGCTGGCTATAACATGCATTCCACTATCCGTAATAAGAAATCTTCTGCACAGTGAATTCCCATTAAATTTCTGTATCTGAAATTTTAAATATTAAGTAAAGATCCATGTTAATGCTATTAAAATATGTACACACTACCCATAGTCTCTCACATTTTAGGTTGAGCTGAGGAAGTCCTGAAAATATAGAAGAGGCACTTTGGTTTATGTTGCAATTTAAAAGTTAGACATGTACTCAGTATACTACTATATACCTTAATTAGCCAAAACATGCTTTTACTCCACACCATGTCTTCTGTCAGATAAAGGCAATAGGAAATGTTACCTCTAACCCAAAGGACCTCACCAACTGGATGGAAAGAAGGATGCATTTACAAGGAGTAGAGAATCCAAAGCCAACAAATGAACATTTATGTCAAACTGGCTGATAGAGACAATTAAGGCAAGAAGACAGGAGAGAGGAGAGAGTTTAGGTATAGTCCCATGCTGTATGGAAAGACTAATATGGGGAAAATACAAAGTAGATAGATTTTCAATAAGAGGAAGTGGTGTTGTGGCGAGAATCACTACAAGGCAACCCCTGTTTATGGGCCTGAGCATCCCACTAGCATTAGAAGAAAAAAAATCCAACATCTATTGGGAGCACTATCCACTTTATGGATCATCAACTCTCACTAAAATTAAAAAGTTTGAAGAAGGCAATATTACTATCCTCCTTTCACAGATGAGGAAACTGAAGCCCAGAGAAGGACCTGGCCAATTTCTGAAAATTCTCCTATTGGTATTTTTTTCCCTGAGGAAGATAGCAGATTTAAAAAATAAACAGGTATAAACATTTTTGGTGTTTCATCCTCAAAGCCTGACTTTTAGATCTGTGAGACTCAGTGACTAAAAAGCCAGACTCTTGATTTATCATTAACATTTTGCAGTGTGATGCGGCAGTATGGGTACAAACTCTGTTCAGTTCTACATGTGGCAAAGAATCATTGATGTTACCACCAACAACTGCTTGAGTCCTAGAGCCGAGGAGCAGCTGCTCACTCAACATTAAATCCATAGTCTAATATGTCAAATTAGAATGCAGAATCCCTACAGTGACTTGTTGTCAGGGAAACTACATTTTTTGATCAGAGAATGCCTTCCCTATACCGAGGCCCCCAGTGTGAAATACTGGAAGAAACTGCAGACTGTGGGCTTTAATACCTGAATGGGGTCATGGATTTTATCTTGAATGGTACTATTGTGTGACTTCCACAAGTTTGGCTTAGTGTTAAAACTCTGGCAAATTGCATCATATTCTTTAAAATAGAACTCCCAGGATACCTCTGAATTACACACAAATCCATGTACCCACTTGGCTCTTTCAAAGCAGAACTGTAGGCAGTTTGGAAGATGGTGATGGCCTTTTGGTTCCTATGAAAATAAGCGATCTTCCCTAGACCTAGTGCCCAGGGTTTGCTTGAATGATGTCCATTTCCATTGCCAACTCTGGTCATGTTTTCTTAATAATTTAAATGTGCATGATGTATGTGGACCTCTTTACAGAAATGGTTTGTATCATTCAGTTTTTCTGTTTATTAAAACATAAGCCTAAAGAGAGCTTGAGATTATTTATTACCCAGCATTTGAAAAACCAATACTGCCTTAAAGTTGTCCTCCAAAAATGCATATTTGTTTCTCTTCATTATCTTCCATAGGTTTCTAAAATCAATTTTATTAATTCGTTATGGATTATTTATTAATTTTGTTATTGGAAATTCTCTTCATAATAGTGAATTTTAACCTCATGACTTTAAGGTAAAATTAGGCCTTTTGGATAGACACTAAACACAGGTTTTGTATCATAGCAGTCAATATCACGGCTTGTTAGTGAATATCCCTCTTTTCTCTTGAATTTTAAGACTTTTTGATGAATATATATAAAATGGAAATAAGTCCCATTTTAAGCACTGTCTTCCTGAAAGTGCTTTTCAAATGTTGAATTTTAGAAAACAAGTACTTTCTGATCACTTATTATGTACTAGACACTGTGTTTCACTTATGACCTGTACCATTTTTCAGATGAGGAAACTGAGGCTCAGAAAAATTAGAAGTCTTCTTCAAAGTCACATAGCTAGAAAATGGCAAACATGGGTGAGAAAGATAGCATTATCAGATTCTGATGTCTGAGCTTCTAATTACTGCTGCATATATAAGTGTTCTGTGTACTATGATCAAACAGTTTATTTAATTTTTGACATATAAATCATTTTGCATATTGTGTAGTAAAATATCAGGTAATTTAATTTAGGTCAAGTAGAATTTGTTTCGAATATTTGCTGTACTAGTGGTGAGTAACTTACAAAACTTCTCTGAATCTCAGTTTTTTCACTAGCAGAATAGAGGTACTATCCATTCACAAGATGACTGTGAAAATCATTTGAAAGTCTTTGGAAAGCACTTGAGGCATAATGTAAAACATCATCATTTTACTGTAACTTCTCCCCGCTAAGAGAACCAGCTGTTTGCTTTTGTCAGCATTAATTTCACGGGGGAAGAAAATGGGGTGCAGTGAAAAAATACTGCCTTTGTCATCCAGTTAACTGAAACTGGGGTTCAAATTTAGGTCACACATTGCTGCTACTGAACTGTTTCTCTCTTCCAACATATGAACTATAAAACCATTTCAAGGTTTAAAAAAAACATTTGTATCCTTTTCTACTGTGTCATCTTCTTATAATCTGTAATTAAAGAATCTCTCAGCTTGATAAAAGTGACAAATTACTTGGAAATAATTGTCCAATAATTTAGACCAGTTGGAAATTTACTTTGATTTCAGTGACTTTTCTGAGACACAGGAGAGCAAGAAAACTGAAGTAAATTAATCTATCTCCAACTTGACATTGTAATGTGTGTTAGCTCCTTTAGAACTTAGAGTTCACTGCTTCGCTATCTTTGCTTTTCACTTCTATATTCATGTTTAGCATAAAGCATCATTCTTTTAAGAACTAGGCTGCCAAATGCACTTTGTTACATAAGGCAAGCTGTCACTGTAAGGGTCTGTAAGATTCACAATCAAATTAAATATACAAGGTTAGAGAACTAAGCTCTTATTTTAAAATGATAAACAGGAAATGTCAGTACTCTGAGTAATATTTTCCACTCATATAGGAATTAAAAATTTCCACCAGATTTAGTTTGCTCACATTATTTCAGGCTATATTCGCTCCAAATGTTAAAAGTTATTTTATGGAATATTATATTTCTCCTTCAGCTTGAATTAAGAATCCTATGAATTCACATGTTATATAATCTGCTCTTTAACTAGCCTTGAGAAACCTTCGAAAGACATCAAAACTGTTACATCCCTCCTCCTTTGGGAAATTCAGGAGCTTGTTTTCTACTCTGCCTTTTAGGGGACACTTTGTTTTCTAAAGCGAGAGTACTTCTTGCATGTACTCATTTCATTTCCCATGTAAAATATACTTGTTCAAACTAGTGAGAAACACTACAAGACATATAAGGAAAAACTAGTAATGTCTCCCTTCCTCCAAGTCACTTTCCTGGGGTAACCAAAGCTAACAAAATTACTTATATCCTTCTGTAGTTTTATGCTCAAGAAAAATTCACAATATTATGTAGATTTTGATTGGGTGAATCTCTCCTTTCCTTTTAAAAACATAGAAGTTTAGGATACATACCCATGCATATATACATATATGCATGTGTATATATGTACATATATAGCTTTGAATTTACTTTTTGAAATTACCCCCTTTATCATTAAGTTCAAAATATATTTACTTAAATGTAACTTATTTTTAAATTTCCAAACTTAGCTTTATTATATATAAACCATATTTTTGTAGTCGTGTAGTACTTATGCATATATAAAATAAGTTAAATTTTTTGCTACTATATGTAATGCTTAAAAAAATGTTCTTTTAGAGCAGGGGATGTAACTAAGCAACTTAAGCATCTACTTGGCAAGCGTGAGGTCCCAAGTTTGATTCCCAGTACCAAAAGAAAATGTTCTTTTAAGTACATCCATGTGTTAATGGTTGAATTTCTATAGGATAGATTGCTAAACACATTGAATCAAAGTTGCATGCATCAGAAATTTTAGTATATTTGCCTGATTACTTTCCAAAGTTCACACATTAGCAATGTGTGAATATTTTCTCTTTGCCTTTCAGGTGACGAATCTTTCAGTCATTTGAATTACCTACAGATGGGTGAAATTTAGCATTTGTGATTGTTCTTATCAGACTACTAATGAGACTGCTTTTTATTTACATTTCCTCTTCTGTGAATTTGCTGTCCAACTATCAGTTTTTTAAAAAAATTATTAAATTGCATATATAAAACCTGTCAACACTAGTGTACAACCCATTAAACTTTTATAAAGTAAACCTACTTACTGAGTCCAAATAGTGCTAGTTCTCCAGAAGTGGCCCCTGTGCCTCTCTCATGTATTGTCCTTTCCAGAGGTAATCACCTTGTCTGTGACCTTGGTGATTGCTTGCTAATTTTGCCTCTTGGGAGCTTTATATAAAGAAAATCAAACATTAGTGCTCTTTTGTGTCTGACTTCTTTTAGAAGCTCAACACAGTGTGGGAGTTACCATGTTGCACATTGAAAGTAACGTCTTCATCTTTGTATAGTTTTCGTTGTCTGAAGAGACAGAATTTTTAATTAGTCTCAATCAGTGAGCTACTACTGTGTACCAAACCACCCATAAAGTCCACAGCTTTAAATAAATTTTTAAAATAAACATAAACTCTAGTTTACAGACCACATGGGTGTTGTGTTTGTAGCTGGGCTTCCCTTGAAGCACTGACCCACTGAGCAGGCAGCTCTGTGATGGAGTCTGGCCCACTCGTTGGTTGAGGTTTAGGAGGCCTCAACTGGGATAAGTGTGTTCTGCTTTGTAGTGTGGTTCTCTAGAAATGTACCTTGAATTGTTCAAAGTATCAGGCAAGATTCTCAAAAAGAGAGCAGGAAATGTAGTGCTACTTAACACTACACACCATTCCATTCTTGCCACAGGAAACATGTCCAGCCTAGATATGAAAGTTGGGCTTATAGGGAAAAGTGCAAAATCACAATGAAATGAGTGTGAATAAACAGAGGCAAAGAAAATTCAGGAAATCTACCAATCAGCTGAGGCCATGCTGAGAATTAACCTACATGCTATTTTATTTTAATGGATATTTGAGTCATTTCCAGAGTGAACACAGGTATGCCTGTCTCTTTGTGGGTGTATTTATGTATTTTTGGAGGGTGGAGGAGAGAGAGGAATCACTTGCTGTATAAGCTGGATAAGCTTTGATGGACAACAAATGATGGTTTTTCAGAATATATAATGGTTGTACTAGCTCATTCTCTTCAACAGCAATAGATAGTCATTAAAGAGAAAGTACAGCAGTATCGACTGGTGGGATTTTAAAACAGCTCATTTGAGGTATAACTGATTATAAATTATACACATTTAAATTGTACAATTTGGCACTTTCATCTATGAGTATACCTGTCAAATAATTGTCACAATAAAGGTAAGCAGAATATCCCCCAAATATCATCTTGGTCTTTGTAACCTCTCTCTTTCACTTCCATTCTTTCCCACCACATTCTCTGGTAACCGTATACTATCTATATACTATACTGCTATATATTATACTCTACTGTACCATACTATACTATACTGTACTACACACTATATACTATATACAGTATACTATACTATAATATACTATTATGGTTTAGTCTACATTTTTTACAGTATTATATAATAGAATTGCTATATATTTTGGGGGAGGGAGGGCATATTTGGATATGCCCATAATGGATATTTTTACTCAGCATATTCTTTCTGAAATTTGTTCATATTGTTGGGTGTTTCAGTGGTTCATTCTTTTTATTGCTGAGTAGGACTCACTGTACTGATACAGCACAGTTGTTTATCCACCCTCTTGTTTCTAGTTGGGTGCTCTACTATAAATCTGTGCACAAGTCTTTGTATAGGCATACACTTTCTTTTCTCATGGATGTACACCTAGCAATGTATACCTGAGTAGGCAGGTGTTATATTTAAAATTTTTAAAAGCTGCCAAAGTTTTCAAAGTATTTGTGTCATTTTACATTCTTTAAAACTAATGTATGAGGGTTTTAAGTGTTTTATTTTCTTACATTCGAAATAATCAGGATCTTTAAGTTTTAACCTTCCTAATAGTTGTATCTATTGTGATTTTAATTTTTCATTTTCCTGATGAATAAAAACTCTGAACATCTTTTCATGTGCTTATTTGCCACTGAAACATCTTCCTTATTGAGGTGCCTCTTCAAATCCTTCTCCAAGTGTTTGTTATTTTTGAGTCTTAAATGTTCTTTAATATTCTGAGTACAGGTTGTTTATCATGCATGTGGTCTGCAAATAGTTTGTTTCAATCTGTGATCTCTCTTTCTGTTCACTTAGCAGTGTTTTCTGGGAAAAGAAATATTTAATTTAGACCAAGTTTTTATCCAATATTTCCCTTTTGTAGATTATACTTCAGTGTTTAAGAACATTTTTGCCTAAGTGACAGTCATGTTTTCATACTTAATTTACCTAAGCAATGTTTTAGGTTTTAGTGTAGAGGTGTAATACATCCACTATCCAATGTACTTATAGTTATTTTATGTTTTGTTGCTTTTTCAATGGCATTTACTTTTAAGTTTTATTTTTGGATAGTTTGTTGCAATGTATAAGATTACTTTTTGTATATTTATTTCACAACCCTGAAACAGGCTAAATTTACCTATTAGTTTGAGTATTATTATTATAGATTCCTACATGGATGATTATGTCATGTGATGAGAAAGACAGTTTACTTCTTCCTCAGTCTGCTTCCTGCCCCCACCTAATTTTTCCTCCTTCCTTCTTCTCTTCCTTCCTTCTTTGCACCCTTCCGTCCTTTATTCTTCTTCTTATGCATATGTACAGCCTCTAGTATTTTGTTGCATAGAAATCATGAGAATGAAGTTTTGCCTGTTACTCATTTGAGAAGAAAGAAAAAATATTCAAGTTTGTTAAACCACTGCAGATGTAGGGAGCCAGGTAGTTAGGCTTAGGTGTTTCTATCACTTCCCTCCTATTGTGGGCCTATTTATTTCCATATTACGCTAATTTTCCTTGTTCCATGACTGTCTTTTTTATTTTGTGTAGTTTTATTGCTCTGTATTCAAGTTCACCCTTTTCTGCTTCTTTGTCGTCTAATCTGACCTCCATACCGGGCACTGTAATTATCATCATGGCTGTTATATACTTTCAGTCTCAACATTTAGATTTGAATGCTTTTAAATGTCTTCCACGTTTGTACGTAACATGTGCAAACTTTGCGCTATCTTCCATAACAGAGAGAGTACAAGCATCGTAACTTTTAACATGCTGGTCTGCTATGTCTGTCACTTAGTGCTTTGTTCTTGGATGTCATCGAGTTATTGGAATCAGTCCTATTCAGTTTTATTTTTAAGCTTTATTAGATTCTAACTTCACTCACTTCTGAGTATTCTTCCTAGTCCTCTGTATATTGTGAGATTTTCTACTGTTTCTATTAGGAAAAAGCTCCATCGTGGGTTGTTATTTCTGTAGCTGTTCCCTGCAGTACTTTATAGTGACTTTTATCTGGCCTTGAGTAGTTAGTTCCCTCCTGTGCATGGGCAGCTCAGTATCAGTAGAGGACATGAAGGACTCTGATGAGGCCTGGGGTTCTGTCTCTATGCATCCCTTCCTCTCCCAAAGTTACTCTGTAGATTGTAACCTACAAGACTTCTCTGTACTCGCTGGTGTCTCTCAGCAGCTTAGGGGAGAATGCAGTGTGCCTGGGTTTCCTTGTCCTATGCACACTATGGAAACCTCTCCAGGCATAAACTGAGGGAATTGCAGGGCTTACCATGTTTGTTTCTCATTTTTTCAGAGACTGTTCTGATCTTTTGCCTGATATCCAATGCATTTAGACACTGATCAACATCATAGCTCATTAACTAAGTCCAATTTATATTTTTAATTTAAAGATAAAAGAATATAAACTCAAATAGCACAAAAACAATAAGGAAATACACAAATTATGGGGAAGATAGTAGGGGATTGACAATGAATGCCCTTTTACATAATATCATCTTCATATTTGTTACTCAGTTATCTCAAACACAGTGAAGGTAATACACAATTATACAGAAGATAGTAGGGGATTAACAATGGCTGTTGTATTACACAGTGTTATCTTCACATTTCTTACTCAGTTATAAATCAGTATAATGCATAAATGATAAAGTAAACACAGAATTATAGAACAGATATTGAGGAATTAAAAATGGATGCTGTATTACAAAATGATGTCTTCACTATTGTTACTCAGTTATACAAATGATGGCACGTTTCATTAATCATACAGTTTTCTCCATCCTCATGTCCATTGTTCTCCCACCCAATCAATCGTCTTCCCTCTGACAGTAACTATACTTTCTGCTTTATTTACTTCCTTGGGCTCTCACGTTGGGAAGGCACATGGCTGCTTCAAATTATGCTGTAACAAACATGGGTGCACTCAAATTACTACGGCAGTAGGTGGAAAAGCACCCATCCTCAAAAACGGGACATAGGCAGGAAACCGGATACACTCTGGTCATATCTGACTAATAAGCCCTCGAGGCCCTTGGGGGTCCAGTCCAGCCTGCAGGTTCACCCTGCAGACCACCAAGCCCCACCTCAACAAGGTGCTCCTGGAGACCCGGACCAGTTTGCAGGGTTGCCCCTGCAGACTGCCAGATTCCAACCAAATGAGGTACTCTGAGGGGCCTCGTTGAGTTCTTGGGGACGCCCCTGAGCACTGCTGGACTCTGCCTCAGCGAGGTGCTCCTGTGGGCCCAATCCAGTCCTTGGGGTTGCCTCTGCAGACCACTGGGTTCCGCCCCAATGAGACACTCCTAGAGACACCAGTCAAGTCCTCAGGGTCTCCCCTGAGGACTGAAGGGCTCTGCCTTGCCCCTATCAGGCACTCCCATGGGCCCAGTCGAGTCCACAGGGTTGTCCCTGCAGACCTCCGGGCTCTGACCCAACAAGGTGCTCCTGGGGTCCTGGTCTAATCAATCTCCAGTGCTGCTGCTCCCCACCCCCTGTAGCTGGGCACTGGGCACACTTACAATGCTGGGCACAAGTGGTGTGAGGTCCCCCCCATTCATGCTCACTGAGATAGTCCAGGGTGTGTGCTAAATGTAGTTATTAGTTCTAGGAAGAATTGGAGGATTTTCTCAGATCTTCTGTATAGAATGTGTTGTTGTCTTGGACTCCAGGACTGCTGCTTTTCATGTAATTTGTGGTTGTGGGTTCATGCAAGGTTCATAAATGCAAGCAGTATGATGTCCCTCTTGATGCTCACATTAGTAGTTTAGGGTGAGTCCTGAAGCCCGTAGATTCATCCTGTTTCTGTTGGGAAAGCATGTTGAGTGCACAGGTTGCCAAGACTCAAGGTGCTCACAGAGGGAGTTCAGGGTGGGAGCTGAAGCTGGTAACTCAGCTCGTGCTTTCTGCTTTGTGTTGGAGTAAGAAGGGCATGGGACCATGTGAACTACCTCCATCTGCAGTTCTCTCTTACTGTTCTGCTCCAGTTCCTGTTTGTTCTTTGGCTGGACCCCTGGGAATTACTGTGGCCCTGGGGTCACTGCCACTGCTCTCTGCTGATAGTTGCTCACACAGTGGAGAGGTAGGAGGCCAAAATCTTGGGGCAGGCATAGAGCTGGGTGTGGTGGGCTGTATACTGTTTGCATTGACTCTGCCTTACCTCATTGTGCTGATTAGAAAGTTTGCTGCAGAGTGGGCATGCTGCTTTAATGGCAGTTGTAACTTTTCATCCTCACACTGAGTTTGACAACACCTCACATCCACTGCTACCTCTTTTCCTGGCTGCACCTTCTCCACTCTGGCTTTGGCCAAGCACTCGGAACTCTGCTCTTCCCTGGCTGAGTTGGGAGGCTCCCTCAAGTACGGGCCTCTGAAGCTGAAGCTGCAAGTGCTGGAATGAGGGATCAGGCTGAGGGTGTACATGGAGCAGTGGTTCCCTCCTCTTCTTTCTCTTCCTCTAACTGCACCGTGGCGGCCCTCCGAGTTTTTCCTCTAGGAGAGGTCTTGTTTTCTCTTTCTGAGGGCTTCAATTCTCATTTCAGATCCTTCCTGGGTCCTCTGGACCCATTTCTCTCCCTCTTGTCTCTCTCATGTTGCTATATTCCAATGTCTGGATGGTGATCCTCCAGAAGGATCTTTCTCTGCTGCTTACCGGGTCGCCATCTTCCCAGAAGTCCACTAAGTGCAATTTAAAGCCACCCTGGAATAGCACAGCCCATCTGTCAGAATATCTGAAACTAAAGCAGCAATGGAAAATGGAAGAGTGGAATTCTAACGCACTCAGCCGGTGGAATTATAAACTATTGCAACTGCTTTGAAAAACTATTTGGCACCATGGCAAATAATTAAATATATACTCACCGTAAATGCCAGCTCTTCTCCTAGGTGTTTGTCCACGAGGTGAAAATGCATGACCACACAGAGACTTGCGCAAGCTTTTTTCACAGCAGCTCTATTTATGATAGTCAAGAAGTAGAAACTCCAAATCCCCATTAATAAATGAGTGGATGCAATATTTGTGCAATAATCCTGTGGGATATTATCTAGCAATGAAGAAGAATGAACTGTTAATAGACATTGGCTCACATGGACTAATCTGAGAATTATACTAAATGAAATAATCCACACAAAGCAGTGTATGTAATATGCTCCCTCTCCCATTTTTGAGGTAGGTTCTCACTATGTTAGCTAGGGTGGTCTCAAACCCATGGGCTCAAGCGATCCTCCTGCCTCAGCCTCCAGAGTAGTTGGAAGGCAAAACATGCATCACTTTACCTGACTTGATTCCTTTTGTAGAAAAGTAAGATCCTGGGCTGGGGATGTGGCTCAGTGGTAGAGCTCTTGCCTTGCATGCACAAGACCCTGAATTCGATCCCCAGCACCACAAAATAATAATAATAATAATAATAATAATAATAATAATAATAAAATGTAAGATCCTGGAAAGGGCAAGTTATCTACAGGGAAAGAGCCTTCAGCAGTTTCTTGGGGATAAGGGGGGAGCAGGAATGGAAGATAGTAGGGGCTGACCAGAGGCAGGAGGGCACCTTTAGGGGCACTGGGTATATTCCTAGCTTGACTGTGGTGGTGATTTGAGGAGTATGTAAATATGTCACATTGATCAAATGTGATACTTTATTTTAAATATGTGTCATTCAGTGTATGCCAATTATACCTTAATAAGAGTAAAACAAATTCTGCCTTAGTAAGTTTGACGTCAGAATATTTTCAATTCAATCAGTAATTCTTAAATTGTTTTTAATATTTGATTTAACTCATCCATCAAGTTTTAAATTTCAGATACATTATTTTTTTATTTCTAGCCATTTTGTAATCTACTGAATCAATCTTGATAGTTCTTGCTCTTCTTTTTATGTCTTCCATTTCTTCAAACATGTAAGTAGAATAAATAATATTTTAGGAGAAAATATTGTTATTTTATATTTTATGTCTGATAAATCCTATAACTCAAGTCCATGAGGATATAAGTACATTGCGATAGTCTTTTGTTTCTCAAGCGTTTGCTAAATTTACCAAGTGACCCTAATCCAGGGGAATCTTAAGGGGCTGCTGAAGTTGTCTTCCTCCAGCAAGTGTTGTATTACATCGCACTTACTTTTCCCCAGAAGCCAGGGATGCATACAGTGAGGGACCCTTTATTTACTTCTTTAGAATTTCTGTAACTGACAAGGAGGTAGATCTAAGGTTATACTCCCTGTGAGAATATTATTACTCTTTTCTATTTCTGTCTGGGTCATGCTGAGTCATTTACCCATATTTGAGTCATTTCACCATGAGAAAATACCAAACCTTGGTGGTTTAGACAACAGAAATTTACTTCTCACAGTTCTGAAGGTTGGATAGTCCAAGAAGGTGGCAGCAAGGTAGGCTTCATCCTGAGACCTCTTCTCATGGCTTGACAGTGACCAGTGTCTCACTATTCAACTGTGTGCCCACTGACTCTGTTGTCCATACAGAGAGAGAGACAGAGAGATAGAGAAAGACAGAGAGAAAGAGAGAGAGAGAGAGAGAGAGAGAGAGAGAGAGAGAGAGAGAGAGAGAATTTTGAGTGAGAGATCTGGTATCTTTTCTTATAACTGCACATATATGACTTGAATGTGTCCCCAAAATTCAGTGCAAGATGTTGAAAGGTGGGTCATATTGACAGTGTGTCCAGGTCATGAGGCTCTGCCTTCATGGATGGAGTAGTGGCGCCAGTAAGGGCTTGGCGGAGGGACTTTGCACTCACTGGCCTCTCTACCTTCTGCCATCAGTTGACACAGCAAGAAGACCCTCACCAACACCTTCACTGTGGCCTTTCTGGCCTCCTTGACTATAGGAAAATAAATTTCTGTTCCTGATAAATTTCCCTTTATATCAGCAGCACTGATAGACTGAAACAGATACTTAATTACATTGGAAGGACCTCTACTTTATGATCCCATTTAACCCTAATTAACTTCCCAAAAACCCAACTCTAAACACTATCATACTGAAATATGACTTCAGCATAGGAGTTTACATAAACATTTTGTTCATAACAAAGCAGAATCGTGGCAGAGACAAAACAGTGTTCAGATTGGACACCTTTGCTAACTGCTTTTCATAATCCACTATGTCATCACAGGTGTAGACACTTAGAGGTCTGAGTTCTGATTCTAAATAAAGGGTGCAAGAGGAGAGGAGTGAGGTGAGTAAATTCAGGCTTCTGTTACTCCATCAGTCTCTCCTGTGACCATTATTTCTGGAGACTCATGGGATCAGAGGACAGGCAGATGCACTCAACAGAGCCCTGACTTTCAGTTTTGTGAATCGCTTTAATATCAATTTTGAATTCTTGTTTTTTAAACTTTGGGAAACTTCTTTTAAATTCTTGCTGAGTTTAGCAAGAAATCTTGCATTTTTAAAGAGAAAAGAGCAAAAACAAAGACATAAGACAACATAAAAACAATAAAAATGGCACAGAATTTTAAAACAAGGTAAAAGGAAATTAACAATGGTTGTTTTATTACATATTGTTATCTTCAAAGTGGTTACTCAGATAGCCAGATCTAGGCATGGAATGTTTATTGTCATTTTTGAGAATCCAAGTGTTTTCCAAGTGAGAGTGTTCTGGACCTCCAACTTGAAGTTCAAGTCCTCAGAGTACAATGTTCGTCCTATTCAAAGTTCAAGTCCTCAGGGTACAACTTTGTGTCACCAGATTGCAGACTTCAAAGGCTGGAATATGATGCCCAAAGGCACAGAGGAAAGATAGTTCTAGCCGTGTTGGGGGGTGGGTGGGGTTGAAAACATCAGAAGCATGAACAGTAGACTGAATTTGTTTTTCGTTTTGTTTTTATCAAAGGCAAAGTGAAATCATTGTGTTTTCACTGGAGGAATGACAGGCTATGTGGACATGTGGTAGAGATTTTGGAATACAGACACTTAAAGCCAGGATTTAATCTTACGTAGGCAATGTGGGTGTCTTAGTTACTTTTCTTCTTGCTCAGATAAAATACCCAGCACCTGCAAGTTAAAGGGAGAAAGGTCTATTTCAGCTCACTGTCTGTAATGGTTTCAGTCCATAGTCTACTGGCTCCAAGGCAGGGTTTCACAGCAGACGCGTCTCACAAAGGAGAAACCGTTCATGGTGTGGTAGGCAGAAGGCAGCAAGCAGAAAGCTTGCCTCCCTTTTATCCTATCCAGGCTACAAGTTTTTTAGGTAGTGCTGCTCACATGCAGGGTGAATCTTTGCATTATCCACACCCACAGTCATTATCTACAACCATCCATACCCACAACTGTACTTATTCTAATCCGTGGGCTAATTCAGTGCCATGCACCCTCAAGTCCAGTATGACGTGCCTCAAATCCAGCTACAAAAAGCCCCATCAGCGAGCACATGAGGCTTTAAGGGGACATCTAGATACAAGCCATAACAGTAGGTGAAAGGAAAGCCAGTCCCACCCAGGAAAGCTAGCTTACAAATGATGAAAGAATGCCCATGAGGTTTGTTGTGGAGGTAGAAATGAGACTGTTCAACTCATTTGATGTTAGGGTGTAGGACTTTAATAAAAATCAGAAAACAAGTGATGGTTTTGAGGGAAGACACATGATAAGTTCTTTGTTTTTGAAACCATTACCGTAACTTGATTTATCAGGTCCTTTTTAGATCTCTTCTTTCATCTGTAAGAAAAGAAATTGGCCACATTTCTGAAACTAAATTTTTTCTTTGAATACCCTATGCAGATTGTGAATTATAAAGTTAGTTTGAGTGACTTTTATCTGATTGGGAAAAATATTGAATAAATCACCCATTTTTTATGTTTTCTTTATAAGTAGATCTATTTTTAATATAATTTCTATGGCTACAGATTGGAGAATATTTAATCCCCAACAAAAATATTGCAAGTTATTTTAGATTTAATTTAAAAGAGGTGGTTTAGGAGGAAAACAGATCTGTTATGAATGATGACACCTGAGTTCATCCATGAAACATATCGGATTTGTGAGGTTGGCAATTTATTTTACCATTTAAGTACATAGTGGGGACACAGAAACGGGCTGCATTAAGTAGAGGCAAAGAGGAACAGCAAAGTAAACATGATGAGATGTTAAGGAATTCTGAGTAGCTGTTCTATGAAGAATGCTATGTGATTTTCTTTGTGTATTAACATATAAAATCAAATGAAAGCAAAGAATTCTAGAGGTTAGCAAGACATTTGCCTTTCTCTGGAGAAACCTCCAGTTATGGAGAAGACTCATTTATTCAAACAGCTGAAAGGCAGTAGGTTTACAGGTTTACAGGCTTGAAAGGAGAGTGCAGGGTGGACTTGGTGGAACAGGGATGATCTATCAAAAGTGAGAGTCACCCAGAGACATGAAGACCAGCGTTCAATTCACAGAACAAGACCCAATTCGGTTTGATATTTTCTCTTTTCCGTGGAGTTGTCTATAAATGAGGACCTTTTTGACAGCCTCATGTTTAAACATATAAAGAATAAGAGCCGGAGCAACAGAAGTCATCCATTCCTGTTCATTCATTTAACTCTCAGGAATGTAAGACTGTATTTCTACACAAATTTACAAAACAGACGAGCATTGTCTTTTTTTCTTTTCTGTTTCTTTTAATCATCTTTTTTCCAACCAGAATACTCCATGACATAAATCGAGTGAATCTTTGACACAGTACTACAATATTCAAGTGCAAAATCATCACCCCCTTGCTGTAAGTCCTGTTTTGATGGTAGCCGCTCGTGTGTGCCTCTGCTGCTCCTGCGCAGACGGGAAATGGAGAGAAGCAGCCTCATCCCAGGGAAGTGACTCAGCCCAGTCCACACTGAGTGTGAATCCAAACCTGCTGCTAAGACTATGAACTGATCCAAATTACTTAATGGTGTGTGGCTTTCTTGGCTTATAGAAAGAAGACAATCATACCAGCCTCATGCTTGTTTGAAGAGTAAATGAGTTATATTAAATGTGTTAATATGTGTGATGTGCATAGTACACATACATACAAATGATAGCTATTGTTGAGCAATATAACACCTATTGGTGGGGGAGGCTTGTATTTTTTCCTGACCATAAAACATAAGCCCCTGGACAACTGGACCGGTCCCATGTTTGGATATTCAGCCCTGCATCATTCCTGGGCATATTTAGGATATGTTTGTGGGATAGATGATTCGAATCTTGACTCAAGTTAGTGATGGTTAGTTACAACATTGTTGAAAAAACTCTTTTATCTCCAGGACAAATGACCTTTGAATGGGTGACACATTGTATTCTATGTCTACTTTAGGGACTGAACAGACTAGCTCTGCTCTGCTACTAAAGACATTTCACGGGACAGGCCGAAAGGCCATGAAGTAAACTGAGATTGAAAAAGCTGGACAAATACCAGGTCTAAACAACTTCATTTTGCACCTTAGAGAAAAGCACTGAACATCAATTTTTCTACTTTTATTACAAAACAGGATTTATTTTGCAGGCATTTGGGGCAATGAGTCCTGGACCCTTGGATAAAGGCCAACATAGAATTTTGCATGAGGCAAGGTTATTTGTGTTGCCTACAATTATATCTAATCTTTAGACTATGCCCAAAGGAACAAATGATGTCATCACTGCTATTTCTCTTCTCCTGGAAGAAAAACTAGTGCCTCATTTATTAAATTTCTCCAGGAAATGAAACCCTAAATTATGATGAATATATGCTAGAATAATGTACTTTATTTAAAACTGTCAAAATTATTATGACAAATTATATGTAAACACAGGTCCTAGGAGCTTCAGGATGTGAAAACAGCTTGAAGGAGGAAGTTAGTTTTAAAAGATGCATAATTAAATTGGCACGCTTAACTTGTTTTTATACATAAATTGTATTGATTAAATGAAAAATGAAGGGCTTTTTCCTTCTAATTTCAAGCTGCAACATTTTATCATTAGATCATCTCTGGGTAATTAAGTTCTGTTCTTTCACTGGTAGAATTATTAGGCCTTGAAATCATAAAAAAGCAAAATAAAATAAACACCCCCTCCCAACAACAGCAACACAAAAGAAACATTCCGATGATCACAACTTCAAAGGAGACCAAAGGGAGCAATCTAGAGGGAAGACACGGGGAACAGGCAGGAGGAGGCTTGGAGTGGTGAAGGGCAGGTCAGGGAGGCCGCAGGTGCCACCTCCTGTCGTTTGGGCTGAAAGCCCTGAGCAAATTTGGGCTGAGAAAATTTTTATTTAAGCCGTTTTACTAATGGCCTGAAGCTTCAGATGATATAACTGAGAAAACTTTCTTTTTATTTAGGCCTTTTATTAATAGCCTAAAACCTCAGAATATAATTGAGTTTTCAGAGGAAGCATACAGTATGTTGTTCCAGAAACCTAGCACCAAAACCATCCCCACTAATCACTGTTCTGTGTACAAATTTAAATTAAAAAATAATAAAAGAAGAAAAAAGTATGATGTGTTGACTTAATATTAGAAGAATAATTTTTAATTTGAAGTCTTTTTTAAACAAACATAAAAATACATGATATAACATACATATAAATATATATTGAATAATGTTTAAATGAAGTAAACATATCTTTCTTTACAAACAATTATCCTTTCTTTGTGGTAAGAGCATTCAAAATCTTTTCTTGTAGCTTTTTAAAATATACAGTAGATAATTGTTATGCCATCACCCTGAGGTGGCACAGCATGTAAGAACATCTTGCTCCTAGCTAACTGGAACTTAGAGTGAGGAGAAGTTGATCAATAGAAAATCAATATTTTTGAAGTTTTTTTTATAGATTCTTACATGGCTTGGCTTGATAGGCTGCGATAAATACACTGCAGATGCAATTTTTAAGGGAAAGCTATGGATGGCGTGCTTAACTTGTTTTTATACACAAGTGGGCCTTCACTGTGTGGAGTTTTAATATCTCATGTAATTTTCATGAGAAATTTTCACCTTATGTGTAGGAGGTAAAGACTCATCCTACTAATTAACCAGATCATGCGAAATTGATTTGGTAAGTGATGAAACCAGAATTGTATGAAACATTCTGAAGTTAGTTCATTATAAAAATGCAAATATAGATTGTTGTAAAGTAGAAATCAAAATATTCTCATTTCTGTCACTCAAGTTCTACTTCCAACACTCGTCATTAATATTTTATCTTATTTTTCTTTAATTTCTATACATATGAAATCACATAACTTTATGCCTATTTCCATCTATACTATAGACCCTGATACGATATATTTTCACATTTGTTTTTGTACTTAATATTTGTTATGGTTTGTGTCTGGATGTCCTCCCAAATCCTCATACAGTCATGGGGCAGGCTTCTAGAGTTTATGATTGATTCGTGGTCCAATGCTGGGATCATGGGTATGAGCGCTACACCCGCCCAGGGGTGGGCAGCCTGTATACAGTATGGTGGAGGGAAAGAGGCTGCTCTCTGCTGCTCCTCCCTTTTTGCCCTTGCTGTTTTGGTGTTTTCTGCTTCCATAAGTGGTTGCCCTCTGCCATGTGCCACTCTGCCTTGGAGCCAGCCAAGTATGGGCTGAAACTTCCACAAACTGTGAACTAGGAAAACCCTTTTTTCCCCAGTTTTGGGTGTTGGGTATTTTGTCCCAGCAATGAGAGAAAAATAACCAATATAGTATTCCATTATTTGAATTTAATACAATTTAAAATATTTCCAGTTTTATCCCGTTATATTACTTCTAACATTGTCTATTAACAGATTTAAAGTGTTGCCAATCTGATAGTCTAATAAGATTATGCTATTGTTTTCATTTCCACATACTTAGGTATTAATTTAACATCTGTGTACATACATGTACTCGTGTGTGTGTGTATGTGTGTGTGTGTGTGTGTGTGTGTGTGTGTGTTTGTGTGTGTGTGCTTTATTTGTGCTTAAACCCAGGGATATCACAATGAGTTACATTCCCACTCCTTTTTCTTCCTTTCCTTCTTTTGTTTCTTATTTTCAGACAGGATCTTGCTAAATCAATGTTACCCTGAGTGGGTTTACATTTTAGATCCTTCTGCTCTGGTTCCTGGAGTGCTGGATTACAGGTGTGACCTGGCAGACCTGGCTTACATCCTTTTATGTTTATAACCATTTGGATCTGTTTTCTATAAAGATTTTATCTGTGCCCGGTTTTACTACTGAGGTTTGTCATATTATGGGGATTATCACTTGACACAAAGGGTGCAAATAACTCTCATTGTTATGGTACTTTAATGTTCACTTATCTGTGATTACCAGAGTGTTGTTTCTGCTGTTACCTTTAGTTCACCTGTTTAGCCTATGAGGATGGGTTGCAAAGAAGAAAGCTGGTACATCGGTAGATTTTATGGCTTAGTTTTGTCTCCCCTGTCATTGTGTGACATGGAGCTATATTTTTATATCATGTTTCCTGCTTCTATGATTTTCCTCCTCCATAAACATATTGGGCCATGTGTCTACCCTGTGTAGTACTGGTGGAAATCTGATGTATTTCCCTCCTTTGATGTTATTGCTGCTTTGAAGGGCATGTATTGACCAAAACACAACTCTGGACCATTTTTCTGCAGTGTGAAGCAAAGTATGTATTATTTGATATGAATTCTGTGCACATTTGATTATGACTTGCCTAAGTTTGAAAAACAGCTTAACCTAAAAAACAGTTCATCGGTTAAAAACAACTCATATTTATAAAAATATAAGTTATATTCTTACATTATGTTATATACACACACAAATAATAAAGGCTTTGAAACCATTCCATGTTATGAATTGGCAGCAAGTGGTAAAACAATGATCTAATGTTCTAATTAAGGAAAAACTTATGTATGAAATAATTGCTTTCAGCAACTTATATATCTACTAAATGGTGTGCAACTCAGTATAGTTTTATTGCTGTTTGTTGTAAATTATGTGCTAGACACATTTCTTCTTTAATTTTTATAACAAAGATTAATTTGTATTTCCATTTTATAAATAACCAAACTGAATGTCACTAAGGTGACATAGTTTGCCTTAGGTCTCATAGTTAGTGAGTGACAGCCTTTAGATTCCAAACAAAGCCTTCAGCATCAGGCTGCCACATGGCACATACGGCCTCCAGAAAGATGCTCAGAGAAACAGGACACATAAGAGCCACATTAACAAGCAAAAGCATCCGGAGAAACAAAATGGGGGCTTTCAGAAATGAATAGGATTGCAATGAGTACATATGTGTAGTAGGGATGTACTGGATGGGAAAACAGCATGAATGACGTCATGGGGTAAAAGTGACCCTGTTCTACAAAAGGGAAGGAGCTATGGCTGGGAATTCACCAGAAGTGACTGCATAGGCAACACCAGCCAATGACAACAGCCCTGAATGTCAGGAACAGAAGTGTGGACTTTGTCCCCTGTGGGATGAGCCATGTGGAGCCACCCTGACTGTGACTGCTCAGACTGACAAGAGGGAAAGTGCTGATTTGGAAAGATTGGCTGACTGGGGCCCAGTGTTGCCCAGAAGGCAAGTTCTTGAACATCCTTCTTAGTCCATGCGTGCTGCCACAGCCAATACATTAACTCAGGTAATTTATTAAGAATAAAAATCTATTTCTTGTAGCTCTGGATTCTAGGAAATCCAGGCTAAAGAAACTAAGATTGTGAGGACCTGGAAGATTAGAGTTTGAAGGCTCCAAACATAAAAATGGCGATAAGAAGAAGGAAATGTTAGTTGCCCTGATTTGGGCACGTGCTAGTGGGGTATGTCTTGAAATATGGCACTGAATCCCATAAACATGCACAATTAATACATGTTCATGAAATAAAATAATGCACTGTAATGTTATCTAAAAATGGCAGTGGCACTGGTGAATGGGGAGGTCTTCTCTGATTTCATGATGGACTCCTCTTGCTGTGTCCTTATAGTGGGAGGCAGAAGTGCGAAGCTCTCCCGCCCTTCACACAGGTTCGATCCCAGTCTTGCGGGCTCTGTGCTGGTAGTGTAATCACTTCCCAAATCTCCGCCTCTTCAGACTGTCACTGGCAATAGAGTTTCAGCATACAGTTTAGGGGAATACATTCAGACCACAGTAAATCCAAGAAGGAAAGTGGGTGGCTGTGGATTGAAGTCAGGTCAGGTGTGGACAGGAGGTGTGGATCATGCTACTGGTGTGACTAGCAAGCAACTGAAGATGAGACCTCGAGCATAGGGTGAATCGTTTATTTTTTTTTAGCATGTTCCAAATATTCAATGTTATTTTGAAAGAAATTGGTTTTCAAGCATATTATAGATCTAGTTTCAACTACTAGTTACCTTTAGAACTCTTGTTCTTTTTTGGTATTTTCCCACAAGTATGAATGAACAAATTTGTCAGCGTTGTCTAAACTTGGTTAATCACCTCAGCTTTCACTGCGGTGAATAAAGAGCAGCTGAAGGAAATAACCGTCATTGACAATTACTATCAAAATCAAACCCATTTTTATTTCAACCACGTGCTACTTAGGTTTATGTGGAGCAAACCCCTCAGTTCAAGGATTCGTATTTCAAGCATTGTGTAGCTGCATTCCAAGCTTGTGCTTGACGCTGTGTGCTGTGAATAATTAGGCTGCTTTCCCTAGTGGTAAAGAATTGTGACACAAACCCCCACAGTTGTATATGTTTTCTCCTTCCCACCCGAGGGAAGGGAGAGGATGGCTGATGGCCGCCATGTTCAAGTCCGGGGATTCCCTGTAAGTGGGTCAACTTCCACTCATGTCAAGGATGGGATTGTATGAATGAATTTAGGCAACTCAAGGGAGTGGAGGGTCATTCTGAGAGACATGGTGTAAGAAATTCAGGATCCTGATGGGATGCTCCACTGGAGGATTTGATGCTGGAAGGCAACCAAAAAAGTGTCATTCTCTGCCTTAGCATCTCTGTTGTTTGACAATATGGATCATATGACTGTCAGATTTATGTTTTTGCATTATTGTTTCCTCCTTCAGGAACCAACAAAGAACACACAGTAGGCAGGGATAGGTGGAGATTTCAAAATGGAAAGAATAATGGGATTTTGCTAGTTGAATGAATGAATGATTACTAATTTCTGAGAAGAAATATTTTTAGACTAAAAGGATAACGAATTTTATACTGAATATTATGTCTAAACTCACATGGAAAGTGTGTGATTTCTTTTGGAAAATATTGGTTATATTTAAGAAAAAGAAAGAAAATTTTGGTTATATTTAAGAAAAAGAGCTTTGGGGAGAACTTTACTAGATCTTATATATAAAGAAGAAAATCAAATACCACAAATGTATATTTCATATAATTATAAATTTTGCCATAATGCACTTGACTATGTGACATTTTGTCAGAATATTTGTGATATACAAGTTATAAAATTAGGTTTTGAAATATGGAATTTGTGAACAGATTATGTACATAGATACACTTGCTGTCTATGAAGGCATGATGCTAAAAATTCATGTAAAAGCTGGCATCCAGCTTATGCTATTGACACCAGAAATATTTGAGCAAATATAAGGTGTTGTTATTTCACACATGCCAACAATTTAATTCTCAAATATCTTATACATAAGCTTCATTTTCAGTGATCCACTGGTAAGGAAATTGAGATGGTGAGAAGTTAACCAACTAGGAAACATAAGCAAGAAGTAATAAAACAACATGGAAACCTAAGAATATGTAGTACAAAACTGTTTTTTCATTATACTACTTGTCTTGGGCTGGGTTCCTAGGTGCAGCCTATTCAGACATAGGTTAATGTGCGAGTGACTTATTAAGGAAATACCTTAATAAGTGTGTGTTTGTGAGGTGGGGAGGAAGGCTGGGAAAGAATACTCACAAGGGTGTGGACAGTTGTACTTCCAGTAGTTACAGTCTTACCCTTATGCCATGGAGGACATAAGTGATGCTTGGTGTTTGTCCTGTCTGAGGCAAGGCTGCTGGACATTACCTTGTGCAGCCTTTATGCTGCTCCAGGGGTGTACACATTTCGTGGCTTTTCCTGCTGTCTGCAAAGTGAGTCCAAAGCAGGCCTTTGAAGAAAGTCACATGTGCACATGATTAGATAGGAAGTACCCAGGACAGAATGTGGGTGGTGAGGACACAGAGACAGGTAAAGGTGCTGTGAGGGGTCTTGGTAAAGCATTAGCACTGTTCCTTCTACTACCCTGCCAATGCACATACAAATGAGGATGGTGTTGGGGAGGGCGTTCCTGATCCGGACACCAGAGTCAGATCTGGCTCTGGCATTGGCGAAATTGGTTAACCGATACAGGCTTTTTTTTCCATATAGATGAAATAAGGAGTAGTGATATGGGTTTGTTTTGAGGATTAAATGAACATATGTAAACCATATGCCTATATCTACCCATCTATATCCATATCTCTATAGACATAGGCATAGATAGATAGAGATCTCGGTATAGATATAGAGAGAGAAAAAGGGAGAGGGAGAGAGAAAGGGAGAGAGGGACAGAGAGTTGATCGAGAAGAGCTGGATGGGGAAGAACTGCTAATGAGATGTAACATGTGACTTGCCTTGGGTCCTGGTCACACTGCTGGTTTGTGGCACATTAAAGAAATGAACTCAGCCTCTTGACCTCCAACAGACTGCTTTTTGATGAATATATGTGAGCTAATTTAAAACTTTTCAGAGTGATATGTGAAATCTGGTTTAGTTAATATCTCAGTTGACTTAACATGTATACACATATTAATACCGGACCAGAAGCTACATTTAATGACTACGTTCATGAGTCACCTGTTAAAATTCAAGGAACAGCATGTACATGGAATGTCATCACTTTTAACTTTGTTAAAAGGCATTTGTTTTGTTTTCATATCCCTGAGATGTTTGGCAAAGGTCTTACTTCACTCGTATTCAGATATAAAGCACTCTAAATCATAGTGTGTTACATCTCTTGAGGGATCTTGCCTATTCATCAAGCAAAACAGCCCTCTTGCTAAGCATCTGTGTGGAAATCCAAGAATCAGAAGCAGGAGAGGAAGGTAACTGTATATTGGAGGGCACGATTCTTTCTTTCTTGTATGGCTCTTCCAGGGCATTTACTGATTTTTCTGTGTCATTAACTTACACAGATTCAGTTAAGAACTAGTAAATAAAAAGAAAGAGAGAAGCAAAAGCACTTTTATGGGGCAAAGTTTATAAGAGAAAACTAAAAGACAATTTCAAGCAGCACAGGTGTGACATGTACACATTGATATAGTGATGATACACACTTCTGTTTGTTTATTGGGATTTTAGATTGCAAGTAATAAAAATCCAAGTAGAAGTAGCCTGGGAAAAAGAAAGGAATATGTTGATTTATTAACTAAGAGGAAAGGCTAAATAAATTAAGAACAGAACACAGAGATGCACATGAGTCCAGAAAGAATTTCACTTTTAAAAGCCCTGCTGATGTTGTCTTGCCTCTGATCTTGCTGTGTGTTCTGACTTTATTGTCTCACTGCACATGGACCTCCTCCATGTGCTAGAAAATGTCTCCTCCAGGTGCCCACCCAGAGGAGTCCAGGATTCCAGTAAGGGGTGAATAATTTCCCAGCAGTTGCCACTTCCTTGGTGCTTCCCTTCCCTTCACCTCCATCCCATTTAACCTCCTCTTGTCATTGGTTCCTGGCCTTTACCTGCCAAGTCTCTTCATGCTGAGGGCCCTTGGCACCACATTAGCAAGTCAGACTTTGCTTTGATCCCTGGGTTTTTCCACAGTGGAATGCCTGGGAAGTGAGGACATCAACATACCCTGCTCAACTCTGTTACCTCTCATAACTTGAGTGTCATTACTGTGAGAGAGCCCTCCCCGTGAGGAGGGAGTGGAAGAAGGAAGGTGACAGATGCCCGATCTCCTCCGCTCATGAGGAGATCACACAGAGAAGCATCCACACTGCTAGTTCCACGTGAAACGCCCTCATGAGCAGCACCATTGTGGGAGCCAGGTAACCTTTGGTTGCCCCCTGCCAGAGAGAGTTTATTGGCTTTGTGTGGGAAGCAAACACTGCCTGTAGTGGGCATATGAAGCAGGGTGCCAGGAACAAGAAGAGGCAAGAAGGACGGTGATAGGGATTTACAAAATTTCCAGCTCATTACCGATTCCACCCATCACTGCCCCCTTTTTGTCTTAATTATTAGTTTATTGAGTTGCAGGTTGTTTTTGCAGAGCCATGTTCTACTCATGTTTCAACAAGCAAGGAACCACATCTTAAATGGAATAAGGAATATAGGAAAATTGCTCAAAAATCTTCTTGTGTCCTGCGTTTCTCATGTGCGGTTCATCATACTTAGACCACACAACCAAGGTACCCAACACATATTGAAAACTAGGGCAAAATAAATATATATTTAGTTATAGATAGAGAAAATATTTAACCTCATTCACTGAGGGAAACATTTATATTTGTGGTAAGTCTGGGTCACAAATACTTTCAGAGGAAAACACAAGCCAGGCTTACAGGGACAAATTTACAAATTAGTAGTTCATGGTAGAAAATCAAGAATCAAGGCTAGTGGCTGTATCAGGTTCCTAGGACTGCTATAATATATGACCATGACTTGAAATAGCAGAAATGTATCCTCTTCCATCTTTGGAGACTTAGAGGTCTAAAATGAAGGCATAGGTAGAACCAGGCTCAGTCCAAAAGCTCCAGTGGAGAGTCCTTCCTTACCTCACTCAGCTTCTGGTAGCTTTGACATTCCTTGGCTTGTGGTGACATGGCTAACCTCTGTCTCCATGGACCAATGGACAGCTCTTCTGTATACCTGTCACGAAATATCCTTTTCCTTTCTCCTGTGATTTCTGAGCTTTCTTGGCAAAAGCCAACTCTCATTTGGCAAAAAGGCTCTTTCCCAGGACCTGCCTTGGGGAGCTCAGTACCACCCTCAGGTTCTGCCTGAACTTGAAGGTTCTTGGCAAAAATCTCCCATGTCTGAACGATTTATTCTTGACATACTCATATCACTCTGTCCTTGCAGTATTGAGGAACTCAAGTAAGTTTAGTCTCATGAGAGAGTTCAAACTAGATGTGGACACTAAATTCTCATTGAAACTTTTGGTTATACTTCCGTGCATTCATTGTTTTGCAACTGTGACTGAGCAATAACTGTCGTTTTTAAGTGAAATAAAAAATAGTTTCTGCCTTTAGAGTTTATGATCTTTTAGAGATGAGACAAGCACAAACAAGACCATGTGCAATGGTCTTGAATGTGATGTCAAAAATGGTAGATATGACAAGATTCACTAGGGAATGTGAAACAAAAAGAATTGAGTTTCTTGGTTGTCCATTTCAGACCTCCATCTAGTTCATACTCGGTCCCCCTTTGTCTGCTTAGGTTTTCCTACAAAAGAGAAAAAAATAAAAATTAGGAGAAAATAACTTAAAGCACATTATCTTAATATCCAAATCTAAAGTAGAGCCCAAGCAAGGATTTCAGAATGGTGCTTCTGTGTTTGATTCGTTAGGGCCAAAAGAAGAAGTCACGCTGAGGTCTCAGGCAGCTAAGGTCTGGGAAATCTAGAAGCTCCCAGGCTTCTTTAACTGCTGGCCACAGCTGCAGCCCATGGAGCCCAATGGCAGGGTCCCCTCTCATTTGGATACAGGGCTCTCTGGTATCTCTGGGCAAGCTTAGCTCATTCTGGATTGGTTTTCAAGTTGCCAGACTCCAGTAGACAAGTGTTGTAGAGGAAACTCCCAAGGGGAAGGGGGAAGGAGCATGACTGTGTGGAGCATACATCCAGCATCAGCACCAACTTCACTGCTCACTATACTGAACTACTTTCTAGTTTCGCTCTCCTAATCTGAGCAGTGTCACAGGGCCACATCACTGATAATGTTTATTTCTCTCCCCAATTCTAACAATGAAATAATTAAAATGCGATCCTTGTCTCTAAACTAAAAATATCCATCCCTGAGCTGTACATTGCATGCAGCACATGTATATAAAAAATGAACACAATATCATCCACTCCAGCAGGAATAGGTAAAAATAACGTTTTAAGGTGGAGGAAAGAAAGATGAAGAGCAACAAGAAGACTTAGGAGGAGAAACGGTGCACAGTGAAGCCTGGAAGACAGTAGGGAAGTTGTGAAAATAGCTGCTCAGCTGAATGGGAAACAAAGGGAAGCAAAAGTGAGTTAAAAACAAAACCAGATTAGTGAATAGTCACAGTACGTAGAGTCAACAGTGATCTCATCTTTGCTGTCACCATTTTCATTATCATCTTTCTTGTCTCCAGGGCAGATTGTGATCTTTACATAATTGAGAACAATACTCCTGGAAGAAGGGATAATTCCTCATGGTCGGTTGGGGCTCCTTGTAGGATGTTACTGGCTGTCTTTATCACATCTTCTCTCTCTCATCTGTGTTTATGTAGGTTGAGCCTGTGATACACAGAGGCCACGAGAGCCTGGTCCACCACATCCTGCTCTATCAGTGCAGCAGTAACTTTAACGACACTGTCCTGGACTATGGCCATGAATGCTACCACCCAAACATGCCCGATGCCTTCCTCACCTGCGAGACTGTAATCTTCGCCTGGGCCATTGGTGGCGAGGTGGGCAAATGATGACTGGGATGTAGTACAATTAATTGGTCATGTTCTTTCATCACAAATATGGCTCTAATACTTATGAGTATAGCTCCATATACCCTCTGTGTCAGAGTGGCACGTTTCTGTTAAGTAGGAAAAGAAGACTATTCTCAATGATTGATTAATGGAATTCTGGAAGGTTCTGGAATGATCTCTGAGAATGGTTGGTTTATGAACACAGTGGAGCTCTCAGGGATTTTCATAAGAAACTATCTCATGGAATTTTCCGTATTTAGGGTTTTTCCTACCCACCTCATGTTGGATTGTCCCTTGGCACTCCATTAGATCCTCATTTTGTGCTTCTAGAAGTCCATTATGATAATCCAGCACATAAGAAAGGTGAGTTCTTTCTTTATATATTTTGGATTTTAAAAGTTTTGTAACCCTTGTCTTTAACAGAGAAAAAACACAATAAAAAAATTTAGAAAGATTCTATACATTTGTCATCTGAACTGGGATAATTTTAGAGTAAAAGGGGGTATTCATTCACAATTACACTAGGGAAATAGGCATTATTCACCAGCACCAATGAAGTAGATGGACACATTTGGTCACTAATCAAATCTTTTCTGTACTACCTACCAGGGAATAGAATAATAGACTTACTCGTTCATTATGTAAAGTGAGTTTCAAACACATAGTGCTTATGAAATATTTTTCTTCTCGCTGTACCTATGAAAAAGCTACCATTCATCACACTAAAATACATTAAGTATTTTGTTATTTGATAGGCAAATCATATATATACTCAAGAAGTATTTACACCTGGTGAAATTGTATAAAATGATGTTGAAGTGAGTATAGGTAGTTATAAGAGTATGCACTTGATTTTGGAATTTATTTACGTAATGCTCCAAAATGAAAAACTGATAGATTGTATGTGAAATGATCAGCAGAAGTGATTCTAAGTAATTATTTTATTTCATTGTGTGCAATTACTCAGCAAATACTGAACAGTAACTATATGCTGGGTCTGTGCTTGAGGATATCACACAAGTAAACTGCACGCTGTGTCCCATCTCGTGGAAATTATAGTCCACTGGGAAAGAGAAACAATAAAAAACACATAGCAATTAACACAAAATTATATGTTACCAGTTATCCAACAGACAGGCAATGATTCTATGAGAGTATTTAACTGGTGAGCTAATCTAGCCAGCGATATACGGTGGGTAGTTTAGAAAATATTCCTTGAAAAAACAAATTTTCCAAGGTAATAGGTGCAAATTCAATTTTAATTGGGGAAGGAGTCAATTAATTTCAAGGTTAATAGAAGGAACCTTTAAATCCTCCCTCTTTATAATAACTGTGCAAGGAGGGTGTGTTACTTGTCTTTTCTCCCCACAATGCCTATGTGTACTGTTCACATAATAAATTCTTATCGACTGTTGATTAAATGACTGTACATTTAGTAAGAGAATGATTACAAACTATACAGGAAGTTAAACTTCAGTAATTTTCTCTGTCCCACATATGGTTTTGAAGCCAAGGGATTTGCACTTCTAACTAAATGTTACCTAACTTCACCGTAGAACAATATAAAATAAATTTTGTGGGAGGGTTATTCTATATTCTAAGAATTTAGACTTTAGGATTTTCACTCTGTCTCCGTGTTAGGTAATTGCAAAAGGTATCAGCCAGATGCCTCTGACATTTTCCCCGTAGCATGCCATATGCATCTACAATGGTTGCAGACAATATGGCAACTCACATTTTAGTTTCAGTTTATGAAGCTGATCATTGTCTCTCACGATCTCTGCTTGTATTTCTTTCCTCTGTGATTTTTATGGCCTATCAACGCATCCATTTTAATGGGCTATGAAACTTTGGTTTTTAATTATGTGTTCTTTTACAGGCTTAATAGATAGTTCTGGGCTAAGGCTATACCATACCACGGATTTAAGGAAGTACGATGCTGGGGTGATCGAGGCTGGCCTTTGGGTGAGCCTCTTCCATACCATCCCCCCAGGGATGCCCGAGTTCCGCTCTGAGGGTCACTGCACCCTGGAGTGCCTGCAGGAGGTAGGCCGTGCCCGTGTCTGGGAGCTGCTCTCCGCAGCTTAACTGTGCTTTTGGAAACTCTCTTCCAAGTTGTACTGCTTGCCTCTTTTCCTGTGGGCACCATGCGAAACCATTATTGCAATTTCAGCAGCACCTCTGACTGCCTTTCTCAACCTCAATGCTACAGGAACAGGTCTGGGAGCCAGGAAAACTTGAGGGTTTTTCCCTTCCCACTCCCACTGCCTTTGTTTCCTGTTGGACACTTTATTTCGTCTTTTGCAACCCCTACCTTTGCTAGTGTAGGCTCTTTCTCTGCTCTGCTTTTCCTCTTACTCATTCATATATCTTTCATCATTCATATTTTCTGCTTCATTGCTTCCTTCCCTTCTTTCACCAAAGACCAAGAATACCTAATGTACAAATGCATACTACACAAGAGAACGGCCTATATAAGCATTTAACAAGGACTATTTCCATTTTTAGTTTCTTATTGAGTAGAAGTATCTCAGTATGATCGCACTTATGTGCTGCATGATACTGTAGGTGTGGACAGTATGGCAGACTGGTCAGATGGGCAGATGATGTCCTTCTGAGTTATTTAGACCATGATTCAAATTCCCATGACAACAGAGACTTAACTCCAGGACCATAATGCTGTCTATAATTACACTGATCTCTCTTGCTTTCTTACCTGGAAAAGAGAGGAAACCTTCCCTTTCTAGATTTTGCATTTCCAGGTGAATAACATGCTGGAATCTTTTTGCCAGGAGTGTTGACTTCTTGACCATCTAAGGGAAGGAAGAAGGAGTGGTATTGTAGATTTGCTTTCTTGTCTCCCAGCAAATGTTGCTTCACCGAGAGAACATTGAACAATTCACATTCAAAACATTTGGCAGCTCAGCCACTCACTGAAGTTGCCTTGCTTTTCTTCTCAGTTGTCCCTCCAAGTCTGTTTCAGTGTGAACTGTCTGAACATGCGCTTGTTTGGGCTGATCAGGTCTTCTGGGTGTTCCCGCAGGCTCTGCAGGCTGAAAAGCCGAGTGGAATCCACGTGTTTGCAGTTCTTCTCCATGCCCACCTCGCTGGCAGAGGCATCAGGCTACGGCATTTTCGCAAAGGGAAGGAAATGAAATTACTTGCTTATGATGACAGTTTTGACTTCAATTTCCAAGAGTTTCAGTACCTAAAGGAAGAGCAAACAATCTTGCCAGTATGCGTGTTTTTGTTCTTTTTCATTGGATGTTATAAAAGCATGAGCCACACATCAGCTCAGATACATCACGATTTCTACTGGTGAAATAAATTGCTCATTGTATTCATAATCTTACAGCCGCCCACCATGGGTGTTGTGTAACTCAGAGTGATGTGTTTGATCTGCTTTCCAAACCGCAAACTCATTTTTTCTTATGATTCCCAGGGGCAATTCAAGTTCTTGATTTAAAAAACAATCAAAACCCAAAACTTGGGTTTCAATCGCTAAATATTGCCCTTCTTAAAATATTGATACCCCAATGAGTGAACGTTGGGCTTGCGGTAAAGGCTAAAATCAGGATTTCTTTATGCCATTTTGAACAGGTAAAAAGATTTTTTTACAAGTTTCATTTCAATAAACCTGGATAGCAGGGCACTTTTTCCATTTGACAAAGGTATTCAGACATAGTTAATTATATTCCGCTGTGTAACACAGCATGCAGCAGTACTTGGGATAAGCAAAGGAGAAAAAGGAATCTTACACTTTGCAATTACAAAGCTGTTTTAGAACTTCATGATGCTTTGTTTCCCGACATGTTTATTCCAGATGGGTGAATGGTCAGGGAGAAAGCACATCATAAGATGAGGTTATGAGGAGGAGAGGGACCTACATTTTTCTAATGATTGTCCCTGACATCCACAGCTCTGGATTGATATTCCTTTCATAAACTCATTGGTGTACTCAGGGTGGGAAGATAAATTTTGAGAGTCAGTAATTTGTCAACATTTCCAAGGGCTGTAATCTCATTCATTGTATTGGTCTCAGGACTTTCTACCCAGTTTTACTCAGTTGTCTCAGCACTTCCTAACTGATGTGGCATTCACAGGGCAGAATGTGGTGAGATACTGACCTCTGAGCCCTCCTGGTATCAGGGCAGAGAGGGGAAAGCTAGGGATCAGTGTCCAGTAATAGCTTCCTCTGGTCCACAGAGGGTTCCAGCACTTACTTGAGCAGGGCCATAAAATATTCTCCACGGACACTGTAATGTTCAAAAGATGAGAAAGCATGGGAACAATTAATTATTGTTAATTTGCCTCCCAATTCTGTTGTAGGGAAATAAAGAGCTTTAAAAAAATTAATGCTAATGCATAAGTAATCAGAATAACTCATACCTGCGACTAACATTTCATTAGGTATTTAATCACTACTAAGGACTACATGTACATTATGTTGTTCAATTTCCTCATAATAGTTGTATAAAGTACATGCTATTTATATCATTTTTTAAGATGAACACACTGTGCTGAGCTATTCAATTCCTTAACCGAGTTATCCAGGTAGAATCCTATGCAGGCTGGCTTCATCACAGTCGGATTTATTTGTTTCCTTAGGCACTGTTCTAGCAAACCTACATAATGTTAAACACACCCAAGGTCTTATCCTGAACTATTTGCTACATCTTTTCAAACAGCAAATATTAACTGTTGGTCTACAAATGTGTTAAATAAATAAAACAGCATTAAACTTTACCTAAAAGCTTTAACTTTTCTATTTTAGGGAGACAACCTCATTACTGAATGCCGCTACAATACAAAGGACAGAGTTGGCATGACATGGGTAAGGAGATCTTCACTGTTATTAAAGTTCATTTATGGAAAGTAAGGAAAAAGTTTTGATTTTAGAAGAAAAAATGTAACAAACATTGTGCTTTGGAAATGAAATTCCTGAAAGCCTCGAGCGTGCAACATCATAAAGGTAAAATCAGAGAGGTTTAAGCATTTTATCAGACTTCAAAATACCTGATGACACTATGGTTATAATGCAATATAATTTATTACTCTTTCATGAAAAATCTATCTCTAGTCTTTTAGTTTTTCCCCATCAAATATGATAAGATGTGGTTTTTAACTTACTGTCTGCTTGAATCTGGACAGTAAATTGCTGTTAATTTAAAGGAAGAATGGATTACATGAACTCAAGATCTTCTAACCCACACAGAAGTCTGTTCCCAAAAGACTTATTGGAAATTCCTGCACATATCCAAGAAATACATATTTCATGCCATTCTCAGCCTTTTCCAGAGAACACTAAGAGAAAGACTCCCTCCCACCAACTCCTTGTATAAAGTTACCACAGTCTAAACACTAAAGCTTTACAAGGACAAGAAAGAGGCCAATAACATGCACCTGATACAAGTATCTTTGATAAAACACTGACAAAATTCTGTATTATATATGAGTCTAATGCTTGACCCAACTTGGAGTTAGCTAGGAAATGCAAAGTTGACTTAAATTAGAAAATGTACTGATGTCCTTCAACATTCAGGGATTGAAAGGAAAGGACCTGCTCACCGAAGACAGGCGGGAAAAGCATTCGTAAAATTTGAGTCATTCATGGAGAGAACGAAAAGGCATTTAGCAAATCAGGAATACTAGGGAAATGCCTTAACGAGACAAAAGTTAGCTATGAGAAAGTCTGTAGCCAGTATTAAATTAAATTAAATAGTAGAAATATTTCTCTAAAATCATAAAGAATACAAGGATATTTGCTTTCAATGTTTCTATTCAACATCATACTGAAAGAGAAAAACACAGAATATAAGGATCAGGAATAAAGACACAGAGAAGCAAAACACACCATTCACAGACATCACAGTTTTATACACCAAAATCCTCTCTCTAATTAATATGTGAAATTAACTTCATTTTAATGTAAAAATATTTTGCATAAAGCAATTTAAATCTATAAGTAACATGGAAATATACTCTAACATTGATTCTGTTAGATTCAATGAGGGAAAGATATAAATATTGTAAGACACTGAAGAACAATGAAAGACATTAAAAGATGTCATATTCATCAACACAATGGCTCAGTAAAATAAATGCTTGCAAAGTGTTCTTCTATAAATTTAATATAATTCTAGCAAGGAAAATGTAGAGCCATTTTATGATGGGGGTTTGATATCCCAGCGTGTACAAGACTCTGGATTTAATGCCTAAAATAGCAATCAAACAAGAACCAAGTGAGCAAACAAGAATTGACTGAGAAAAAACTCAAATATCCATCAAAAGGAAAATAAGTAAATACATTGTAATATATTCATATAATGAAATAGAATACAGTTATAAAAATGAATAAACTAAAGCGACCTGTATTAACATGAATCTACCTGAAGACTATAACATTGAGTGAAAGAGGAAATTTAGAGGGACTGTGTGTTATGTGACATGCTGGAGGAGTTCAAGAACATCCCACATAAAGCTGTATTTTGCTTAGGGATGCACACTTCAATAAACTGCAATGTACAGTGAAAAACCATGGAAAGATTACAAAAATATTAAGGTATTGATCATCTTAGACTAGAGTGAGAAAAAGAGAGATTGAAGCTGGACACACAGGGATATAATTTTTTTCTCATATATATATATATATAATTTTTGTTTTTGTAGACTAGTCAATTCAAAATGCAGTGAAATCATTTATTGTAGTGGGTAATTTGGTGCCCTGCCTTGATTTCCTCTTCAAGCCACCACAGTCAAGCCAGCTACTGAGAATATCAGATCACTAGGTGACAGCTCGCAGCTGTGTCCCTCCTTGGACGCTGCCCATGCCCTGAGAGCATGACTCAGTCTCACTCTCTCCAGTGACTGTGTGACGTCGCCATGCAAAGGCCCGACTCCCTTGCAGTTTGCTGCTACTCAGTGGCAATCCCAGCTGAAAAATAGCTAAATGATGAAGATCACTGAAATATGCTATTTACATGAGCTTCAGTTACAATTTCATTGTCAATCAGCTTCTCCCATGTCCCAATCTTGTCTTGTTCATTAAGTGCAAGACTTCATCCAGTTAATAAAATCCATGCATAGTAACTACTAATGCATGGATTAATTAATTAATTAATTTGTAACCATGAACAGTACTGCCTTGGCACACTTTTCATGTCAGCCTAGAAAGATGGATTTGTTAGGTATAGAACTATAGATTGACAGTTGTTTCTCTGGCAGGATTCTTTTATTGTTTTTGTGTTAACAAATGCAAAGACAACACTATGTAATACAGCATCCAGTGATGGCTCCCTACTGTCTCCTCTGTAATTCGGTATTTCCTTTATTGATTTTATTATAATAAATACAAAGATAACATTATGTTATACAGCATCCAGTGCCAATTCCCTACTATCTTCTCTATAACTTGGTATTTTCTGTGTTGTTTTTGTGTTATTTTGGGTTCTTTTGTCTTAAAAATAAAAAAATATGTAATTCCAGTATCTTTTTGTTATCTATGATGAAATCTTGATTGTCAGTTGTATCAATTTGTTTGCAGTCATATGTGCTTTCAGCACTCTTTCACTGTTTGACTTTCAGCAGTAGGACTGCAATATGTCTCCCTATGATTCTTTTACTATTTATATTTGCATTTCATGAGCTTCTTGGGTCTGTAAGTTGATGTTTTTCAATAAATGCTTTTCTTCACATTTCCTCTCCATTGTTTGATTACGCTCATGTCTAGTGGTCAATTTTCAAGCTCACTCATTTTTTGGTCATCTCAGATCTGCCATCTGCCACGGAGCTCGGTGCTTTTTTCCTTCCGTTTTTTTTTTTTTTTTACTGAGTATAAAATTTCTATTTTGGGTTTTTTATTGTTTCCTTTTTCTGGACTCATTTCCTGTTTGCTTTCTTATTTTTAATTAGTTGAATATATTTTCTTTTACAATTTAAATATAGTTTTATAGGTTTTTAAGTCTTTGCTGAGCTCAACATCTGTTTCCTCTCAGTGTGTTTCTATTTAATTTTCCCTCTTTGGTACAGACCAGTTTTCTGTTCCTTTTCAGATTTAATAGTGTTCAGGTGAAAATTGAACATAGTAGATAATATACTGTAGGTTCTATTCTTCTAAGAGTCTTTTTTGTTAAAATTTAACAAGTTATTACCTACTTAGATATAAAGTTTGTCATCTGCATCCTTTGAGCTATTGATGTTATAAATAGGATGACACAGAGAACATTTGGTTTAATAAGGAAAAACTAATTGATGGTATCATGTTAACAAAACATCCTCATGGTCATCTGAAACATTCACTGCAGTGCAAAGTTTATACCATATCAGTAGAGCTTTGAGGAGATTATTATGTTATTTATTTATTTGTTTGTTTCTTGGTACTGTCAATCAAATTTAGGACCTTGCCATTGCCAGGTAGGTGCTCTGCCACTGGGCTATATCTCCAGCCCTGGTAGGTTATTTAATAAAAGCAACTTTTAAAGACATGGAAATAATTTTATTATATTCAAGTATATCATCATCTTTTGGACAGCTGTCATTTAAGTGATTAGTTCTGAGATATAAGAAATCTTAAAAGGCATTTCAGAACTGGGAGTGTATGGCATCGGTGGGTTTTGTGCTACATGTGTCAGAACTGGTGGAACGTGCACTTTGCTAAATAAAATCCTTCCATTTTCAGGGGGGACTAAGCACCAGGAATGAGATGTGTCTCTCCTACCTGCTTTATTACCCGAGAATTAATCTCACCAGATGCGCAAGCATCCCTGACATCATGGAGCAGCTTCGGTTCATCGGTGTGAAGGAGATTTACAGACCAGTCACGTGAGTGGGGGATGGGTTCTGCCGCAGAGCTGTGTACTTCAGCGATGAGTTTTCCTTCATCCTGAGATCTTGCCACGTCTTGGAATTGCTTTATGTGTGATTCTGTTTGATTACTTGCAACTGCAGAGAACAGGTAACTTTCTTTATTGCTGTCCAGGGTCTTCAAGCCACACTCAGTTTCATTGATTTGCTAAGAATAAAGACTCAGCATACAGGTGAACTCATAGATAAGAGTTATTAGGATGAAAAGATGAAAGAAAAATGAACAGCAGGAAAGGCTCCTAGGGAAAAGTCCAGAGCAAACCATTTGCATGTAAGCTTCCAAGTGTCCTCTTCTAGTTGAGTTACAGAATTTCTTAATTTCACCAGAATTGAGTTGTGACATATATGAAACATTGTCTAGTATGCATTCTCACCAAAGCCTCCAGGTCTAGATTTTTTTGGGGGGTGAAAGCGGGGAACTTGTTAAAATGTGCTCTCTGCCTAAGACGTGTCAAAAGTCCAGAATCCCAGCAAAAAGCACGTGCTTGAACATAAACCAATTTTTTGCACAGATAGTCTAGGTGAACTGAGTCACTCTCATCACTTGGGGAAAGTCTTACTTCACTACAGGAAATAATTGTCTACTATGTTCCAGACACCAACCAAGGATCACCACCTATGGCCTGCTATGTGAGCTCCTTCTGAACAATTATGTAAAAGCTACTTAAAATAAAACAGTAGACGAGATAAACAGCATTCCTTCCTCCCCCCCCCGAAATAATACTTTAAAGTGGAGGAGTGGTAATAAATAAACAACTTAAAATTTAAACAGTAATAGATACTATAAACAGGAAAAGCGAAGGAAGTGTGTAGCTATTGTCCACAGGTAGCAAAGCCTTTCTGGAGAGTGACGTTTAAACAGAGATCTACATACGGGGAAACCAGGGATAGAAAAACAGACAGATGCATCTTACACAGAGAGAAGAGCCATGTCCTGACCCCAGTGGTGGGTATGACTCCATCAGGTTTGAGGGAAAATAAGAGGCTAATTTGGCTGGGCCAGAGTGAAATATGGTAGAAAATACGTGACAAGCAGGGCCAGGGCAATGGCATCAGACTATGGAGGGCTTTCTGGGCAGTGCAAAGCCAGTGTAGGATGTAAACAAAGTCAATTTTGCTAACACATTGGAGTTGGATGAGGGCAGAGAGAAAATGCTACCAGCAGTCGAGCAGCTGCAGTGATTTTCCAGTTGGCTGGCAAGGGTACTTGGCCCAAGATGGTGGCACTAGAGTTGAGGACAAGTGGTCACACTCGGGTTCCCCTTTGGTGGTGGCACCCACAGGACTTGCTGAATGATTACAGTTCAGGAAGGCAGCAAGGAAAGGAAAAGAAAAAAGCCTCAGTGAATAACACAAGGGGAAGAAGACACTGAGAATTCTGTTGTGTATATTAAAGTAAATATTTCAAAAGAATTTCATTTATTCTCAATAATATCAGCAAGAAAAACTGGAATGCCTGGTGGAGATTTGAGGATGGCATAATTTGTTTTAGTATAAGGAGGACCTTTCTAGTAATTAGGATTTTTCAAAATGAAAAGGATTGGTGTAATTAGATGAAAATGTACACATATTTTTTTGGAAGTATATTTAAAAACAGAGTAAAAAACAATAAGATTATGATAAAATGCAAATGCTAAAGGAGAATATACATATTGTCTAACTTTTCTTCTTAAATATTACAGGGATTATAAATTATGAACTAAAAAGGCTTCCTTTTATAAATCAATCACTTGTAGATATGATTTACTTCTATATAAACAACCCTATGGCCGCCTGAGCAGGAATCTGTATCTAGTAAAGAACAAAGAGCAAAATGGTTGTGTAAATTGGTGTCTTGGTTACTTTTCTCATTGCTGAGACACAACACTCAATGCCCACAATTAAGGAAGGAAAGGTTTATTTAGCTCACTATTTATGAAGGTCTCAGTCCATAACCAGCTGGCTCCAAGGCAGGGTGGTAGGGCACAGGGGCAACACTTCAAGTGGTGCAACACAGCAAAAGCCGTGGGAGCAAGAAAGGAGGAGAGGCAGAAAATGGCCTCTTTCCCTCCCTTACACTGTGTGCAAACTACCCGCCCTAGGGCGGGTGCAGCTCTCACACCCATAATCCCAACATGGGGCATGAGTCAATCCTACACTCTAGCAGCCGCCCCACGACTGCATGAGGATCTGGGGGACATCCAGATGCAAACCATGACAATGGATTCGTAGTCTATTGTTTTCACACAAATGATTTCATTCATTTTTGCACAATTTTAAGAGAGCAGGACATGCACTCCCAGGTGATAGATTAAGAAGCTGTTCAACATAACACAGTATATAATAAATAGGAAAGTTAGAGTCCATATTCTGGTCTCTTCATTCATACATGTATATATTCATATGAATAACTTTCTGGTAGGACTTTCCCTACCAGAAAGTGGCTGATGAAAGCAGCTGATGTAATTAGACAAAATATTCACATATAATAAATAAAACATTAAAAAAAAGTACAAATGATACATAAAATGCCACTCTAAAAGTATTAGGATGTAATCTTGTTTTAAAATATTTGGGGTTTATTTTATGGTGTTGGGGGCAAAGCCCAAAGCCTGGCACATTAGGCAAGTGCCCTAGCACCGAGCAACTTCCCAGCTCCAACATAGTAGATTGTTTCCTATTTAGACTGTAGATTGTTTCTTATTTAGATGTAAGTAGTTTTTACCTTTAGAATATTTTTTTCATATAGGACAGAAATTTTCTCCAGTTATGAGTTCATTGGGGAGAATGTTTAAGAACAGACAGACATCCAAAGTTGTGTGCTTACAGAATACATGAAATGCATCCTATGGCTCACTCTGTGGGAAGCATCTCACAAAACCGCTCTCATTTGCTGGCAAGCTGTGCGGTGTCCCTAACTTTGGTCATCCCGGGAAATTCTGAAGATTGAGCTTTCATCACCTGGAAAGAGAGAGAATTGCTCCACAGAGCAAGGCCAGTTTTGAGCCGTCATTGCCAGGAAAAAAATCATTCAACTTCATGGTTAAATTTATGTGAATAAAAAAGAGTCTCTATATAAAAATAACATGTTTACCCTTCCAGTCAGACTTTCAAATCTAGTTCTTCATCGTGGTGACATAAAAAATAGTCAAGGCCAAACCAACGAGGTGCTGGCTGGAAGACCAGAGAGTGATGGGTTAGGTATTTTCTAATTTTGCTTAAAATAGTTGGGTACTTTCTAACGTTGCTGTTTTCAGGATACAGCGCTATAAAGGAGTATCATACAGTGTCTGGCCTAGAACCTTCTATTTTGTGCTTTTGAATATCATGATTCATTAGATATCACATTCTAAACATTCTGTAGCAATCTTAGAGTTTAGAGAATGAATTGATACAAAGATCGAGACAATAGCTCCCTGTCTCATTTGTATAGTTTGTTTGGGGCAGAGTGTATAACAGGAATAGATAAAATAGTGTATAATTGTGCAGTTTTTAAAAAAAGCATTGAATTTTAATTTTTGTTTTAGTTTATTTCCCCATAGAGAAACCAAAGTAAAAGTGAACATTTTGAAATTCAAGTAAGTGTTATTGGTGTTGTTTTAACCATAAATAAATAAATAAATAAGATTTTATAAGGGAGATCTCAGACTTGGAGAAAAGAGACCATCGGTGACATTAAGGTACTGGGACAAGTTTCAGTGCTAGGCCATGAAAAAAGAGAACATTAGCGCTTTCAAATTTTCTCTCTCTCTTTGTGCACTGCTAAATGCATACTGTTCACATTATTGTTCTTGTACTTTTGACAGTTTGAATTTTTCCATTAGCTCTGAAGCCATCATTCCTATAACAGTAATGCAACTTACACATGTATTTAAATAATTTCAACAATAACTCCTCATATTTCTGTGATTTCCACATTTCTGAGATGTTTTAAAATCTGAATCATGATTTTACCCTCAAATTATGTAATCAAGAAGGGTTTCTGTGTACTTCATGCCCCCAAATTCTTTTATGGTTTGAGCATTTCTGCACTTTGATTTGTGAAAACTTTTAGGGTCTTACGTCCTTTCTTTTGGGCAATTTCTCTGGATAAAAGAGAATTTTTCCTTTACTTGCAGGGCTCCTAAGTGCTTAAGAGTTGAGCGCCTGAATCGTATTTTTACGAAACACAGTGTTTCTTCAGTACATGTATTCACTTGCTGTTTTCATTGCAGAGCGATTTTCATTTATCCTATCTGCAATATTATTTCCAATCTATTTGAGATATTTCTCAAGCATGCTTTTAAAATGTTTCAGGAGTGTTTTCTCTAGTGTACTTGATGCCAAATTTATTTTATCTTAAATTTACTTTCTTTACTCTGTGATGTCTCTTTTTCAGTTCATTCTATTGTTTTAGTTTATATCTGAGCTCTTATTTCATTGAATTCATATTATTGTATAAGCTTAACACATGACATACTTGTTGGAATTCTCTCCAGTATAGTTTTTCTACATTTTCTTCTAGATTCAGATTTTCCTGTCTCTTTACAAACAATATTATGTAATTTTCTTTTCACTTTCTTTCTGTGTTGTCTCATTTCTTGCGTTTGCTAAGATACTTCTGCCCAAAACGTCTTCTAAATGTATCTGAGCCTAGTTTTCTTTCTTTCCACACCACTATTTGAGGTTTGGGTGGTTTATTTCATGTACATGTGTCTCCATATTTTCAGAGTAAGGTGTTCTATGTTGGATTGGGTTGCATACTCTGCATTAGACTTGTGGGTTGGCCCTCCCTCGTATTTTATTAACATCTGTCCAAGGAAATTTTCTGTCTGCTGAGGGCTGAGTCCTTCTCTGTGAAGGAGCACGGGGGTATCCTACCAGCTCTGCAGTCCTTGCAGCCCTCGAGCTTCTTCCTTATCAGGGAGGCTCCCAAGGGCGGGAAGAGGGTTAAACGGCTGCCCTGAGGAGATGAGTTCCCACTTTCCCTCTTTATCAATCAGATGTGCTAGTTGATATGTTTTTTATGTTTTATGTTTATGTTCTATAGTCACATTTCTTAAGGCATAACATAGTCACCTATTTCAAGTACACTATTAGAAAGTTTTATCATGGGTACATGAAAGTGTGTATCCACCTGACCCCATCACGAGCAAGATGTGTAGCATTTCTATCACCCCCCAAAGTCTGTTATACCTCTCTGGAGAAAATCCCCATTCTCATTCACAGCCTCAGAAAGCTGCAAATCTGCTTTATATCACTATGTGTGCTCTTTTCTAAATTTGGTATAAATAGAATTGTACAGTATGAACTTTTCGTGTTTGGCTTCTTTTTTACTTGGAATGTTTCTAAGATGTGTCTATGCTGGTGGATTTATCAGCAGTTGATTCCTTTTTCTTGCTGAGTAATATTCCACCATGTGGCTACACCATAATTTATCAGTTCACCAAGTAAAAAACATTTGGATCATTTCTAGTCTCCAGCTACTACAGTGAAAGCCTACTCACTTGTCACTGTTTCATGGGAAATTTTAGTAAAGTAGTAAAATAGGGCCAGGGACAGAGCTCACTGGCACAGCCGCTGCCTGGCAGGTGCAAGATCATGAGTTCAGTTCATGGTACCAGAAAAGAGTATGTAGCACTTGAAATTTTGTCATCTTTTCTTTCCCAATTAATTTTGGTAGTCTAGGTTCTTTCCTTTTAAATCAACTTCTCAAAGTCTTTAAAAATCTGCAGGGATTTGAACAGGATTGTGTTAAATCTCTAGATCAATTTGAGAGAACAGACATCTTAACAATATTGTCTCCTACTCTATACACATGGTATATTTCTTCACTTATCTAGAATTCTTTCCCTTCTGTCAGGACGGTTTCATAGTTTTCAGTGAAGTTTCTGCATGTATTTTGTTAGTGTATTTTTATGTTTTAATACCCCTGTATGCTAATTCCAGCATTTCTAGGTTCTGGAGTAATCACTGATCTTTCCCCACCTAAGGCCCATATTTACCTAAGTTTTTATGTGTTCAGTAATTTTTGACCAAACACAGACACTGGACATTATGGATTTTATGTTGATCAACATTAGACCATTTTTGTTCATTTGACTCCTTCTCATTTAGAGTCTACAGAGGGTGTTGAGGGTTTATGTAGCTTTCTCGCCCACCCCGACCCGCCCTGAATTTCCTGCGAGATGCCTGACATGGCAGCAAAGATATTCCACCCTGGCTTGTTGGGTCTTGACTGTCTGCCAGCTCTGTGTGAGTTCTGGAAATTATTTTGCTTATAATCTCACAGCTATGCTTTGCTCAGCCTTGTGGAATTTTATCCTAAATTTAGTTGACTCCTTACTCAGTTCCAGATTTGGGGGATCTTTGTTCCTATATTGAAAAGAGCTCTCTATGTGGACTGTTTCCTCGGCAGTGCTTGCTCTACCTTGAAAATTCCAGTGCTTCCAAGTGTTTGAACACTGATATTTTTATTGTGATTGCCACGGAGGAGTGGAAACGGCCTTTGTCGGACAGAGAATCTGTGACGTTAGTCACTTAGCTACACACACTTGGATACTCGTCAGGTCTTCCTTCTCTCTTCCTCTGTTCTCCTTTCTTTTTGTTGTTGTTTTTTTTTTTCAGAGGTGGGGATTGAACTCAGGACCTTGCACTTGCCAAGTGGGCACTTATTCCACTGAGCTATATCCCCAGACCTTCTCTTCCTCTATTCTCAAGAAAGACTCTAGTAAAAAACCTTTTAAAACAGAGATTTTCAGAGCTTCAGATAAAAACTGTAACCACAGGTTATCTTCCTCTATCTGTTTTTCAACTTATGCAGGAGGGTGAGATATTAAAAAAACATCATTAAAATTTTAAAAGTTTTATTGCAGCCTGAATTTACAAATAAAAGTTGCTGTGTTTTTGCTGGAAAATTAAAACTTATCTACTTCACTGTGTATAGAAGAAACATTGCTACTCTCAAAGAAAAACTTATCTCAGGGTTTAGATTTGATTTACAAAGAAAAATTACTCATCAATATTAAACCATAAAAAAAATATATTAAACCATAATATGACTCAACTGGGTTTATCAGCTACAGCGGTAGCTCAGTTCAGGAATGAATTCCTCCCACGGGTTTGCCAGCCAAATCTAAACTGGGCAAGAACGGAATCATGTTTCCCCATGAGGTCAGCACTGAACCTCACCACTGCACCGGATTTGATTTCGTTCAGTTCAGTTTGTGACCGGAATCTTGGAAAGAACTAAGTTCATAAGCCTAGGTACCATTATGCAATGATACATAAATAGCATTTTTGTTTATATGTGTGGGCATTTACACCGTGCCCAGATAGAAATGTAATTTTTCATTTTGATAGCATTCTAAACCCTGGTCCCAGTAATAGCAGAGGTGTTTGTTACTTTAAAGAGACCTGTTCCTTGGTTACTTCGTCTTTTTGAGAAAAAGCTATGACACTATATGCTACTAGGAGAGTCCTTTTTTTTTTTTTTTTTTTTTTGAGAGTTCTTTCGTTTCTCCCCTCTCCTCCCCTGTTCCCCGGGGTTTAATCTGAAAGTGTGGCATTGGACTAGCGGGAAAGGTTAGAGTAGGAAGCGTAGGTTGGGGACTCTGGAGGGGAGAGGAGGCACAGATGCCGCCGCAGAGAGGCGCACGTCTAGTCCCCCGGCCTCGGACATTGCTTCTAACATACAAAGCAAGCCGCGGAGCTCACGCTTTCCTACCTAGGTATAGTAAAGGCACACACGTGTGGTTACAGGTCCTCCTTCTCTCCGTGCTGTGCAATCTGACCGGCAGTGATGGTGCTCACCTATGTAGAATGGGTACCTGGGACCTGCAGAACAGTTATCCCACCTCAACACGGCACTCGGGATCCACGCGCCACCTTGTGGTCATCTCGGTAGTTGCACACTGATAAACTGCACGCAGCCCCCCAGCGTTTTTCTGTTATAAAGTCGACTTTCTCTTTTCAAAATAGGTCCCGTATCTTTCTGAATATATAATATCTGGAAATATTAATATAATATTTGGAATATCCGATAATTATAAGGTTTAAACATAATAAATTTTAAAATTTGCTTTAAAGTTTTATACTAAATAAAATAATCAGCTGTAGCTGTTAGTGCAGTTAAAAGGACACTGTCTGCAAATTTAATAGGTTTCTCTCACACTTTCATTTCATAGCAATTCTAGATTATGCCTCTATATGTCGCCATAGCTTGATTAATGATTGCTATAGATTTAGGTCATTGGTACTATGGTGTGTTTAATACACTGTGACCCTGCATGGGAAGCTCTTAATCTATGACACTTTAAGATATCTGCATAAAAAAGTATACTAAAATCTCAACAGTGAAACGTGGGGGTGGAGGCACAGTCCTGTAATCCAAGCTCTCAGGGGACTGAAGCAGGTGGTCTGCCACGAGCTCAGGACTAACTTAGGCTATGTCACGCAAGGCTAACCTGAACTACAAAGCGAGATCTTGTGTCAAAAAATGAATAAATAAGTAAATTTCAACAATGGTATAATGACTTTAATTAGAGTAAAAAAGACTGAAGAATATGAATTTTTATGTATTATCCTGCTTTTCTCACTTTTTAGAATATAGAAGAAATAATTTTCAATCTTGATAGTAAACATCTTATCTTTATAATTCCAAAAAGTTAATAAAGTTTATCTAATTTACTTTAAAAAACAACATTCAGTGTGTCTGAGTACATTATGCATATAAGAGAGAGTAATGACAGAAATAAACAAAGGAATTGTGAAGATCAAATACTTAAAATGTTGATTCCTCAGCAGGTGGATAATTATTTGGTAACTACCAGAAATTACTGGAACACCTTCTCGGGGTGTCATGGAGCCAAACACCTGCTGGTTGCCTATAGTAATTTCCTGCAGCATTCATGGATTGCTTAATCTAAAATTTTTTGGTGTGCACTTTTCCTTTTCTCAGCAATGAAATAGTATAAAACCTTCAATGAAAGACATCATCTGAAGAGTAGCCCTTCAAGCCGAGTGGGTCACTTTTTGGTGACTTCCTTCTTTCTTGGACATTTGACATGTGACAAGTGGGAGAAGACTATATTGAGTATAGAGTATTTTTTTCTCCACAGAAATTTTAAACCATGGGCTCAAATTCCAATCTTTTGTATTTATCTTCTCACTCAGGCAAGGTGAAAGTAGACAACCTGCAGGGGCCAGGCCTTCCCAGTGCATGGATTTGGGCCTCTCCCCTGTCAGTGTGTTTCTCAAGAACCTATAGGTGTCCTTATTACATTGCTAGCTTCAGACTATTCCGAAATGAACGCTTCTCACTTTCACAGTTAACTAGAATTGTGAGACCCTGGGGAAACTTTCTGAGGCCAAATATTTTTGTTAAAAAATAATATCCATCTGCTGCTAAAGCAAGAATAACCCCAGCACTGTAGGAGGCTGAGGAGGTATTGTAAGTTCAAGGTCAGCCTGGACAATTTGGCGAGACTTTGTCTCAAAGGAAAAATATAAAACATAGGGCTGGGAATATAACTCATTGGTAGAGCACCCCTGGTTTCAGTTGCCATTATCACCCAGGGAGGAAGGAGGGAAGGAGGGAGGGAGGGAGGGAGGGAGGGACCGAGGAAGGGGGACGGGAAGCACAGGACAGGACTAGTCTTTAAGACTCCTTGCTTGGTATATTGATACACACATTTCTTTAGTAAGCACCAGTGAGTTCTTAAATGCTTAACACATGTGTGTGAAGTATGATGTCTACATTAAAATGGTTAAAGCCAAAGGAATAGGTAAGCTCTTGTTCTAAATACAATTGTGGTAATTTAATTCCAGGACGTGGCCTTTCATTATCAAAAGCCCCAAGCAGTATAAAAACCTTTCTTTCATGGATGCAATGAATAAGTTTAAATGGACTAAGAAGGAAGGGCTCTCCTTCAACAAGCTTGTGCTGAGCCTGCCTGTGAACGTGAGGTGCTCCAAGACAGACAGCGCGGAGTGGTCGGTAAGGCCTGCTTTCTTGTAACCTCTGCGATCCTAGATGTAGTATTTTACCTGGGTCCACGACAGGAAAATCTAGGGGTCAGACGCACAGCGGTGAACCCGGTGGTCGGGTCGCCTTTAGAAGGGACTGGTAGCTTTAGTTACTTTTCTCATTGCTGACACTTACAGTCAAAAGCGGACAAGATCGCTTCAGCTCACGGCTTTTAGAGGTTCCAGCTCCTAGTGGGCCGGCCCGAGGCAGGGGAGGAACGGTTCGTGCTGGGCAGGGCAGGCAGAAGGCAGTGAAGTAAGCGGAACTCAGCCCAGGCAGCCCTCTTCCTCTTCCTGTCCCTCACACTGCGTCCAGGATCTCTGCCCTGTGGGCAGGCAGCACTCGCACCCAGGGTGGGGCACCCTTAACCCCAGCACCGCGCACTCTAGATCCAGCTACCCCCGAAAAGCCCCACCGATGACCACATGAGGATTCAGGAGCACCTCTACGTTCAAGCCACCACACTGGTAGTTGATTTGTTCAGTGACTATTTGAGTTGAACAAACTGATCCCTGAAAGCTTCCCTTGAAGAAGGAAGTTTATGCTAAAGCTGAAGGTGTGATGGAGCAGGAAGAGGATGGGCTGAGGGTTTAAAAACATGTATCTGTCCAAATTCAAAGACCCAATCCAGAAATGGGCATCTGAGATGAATACACAATTCTCAGACAAAGAAATACAAATGGCAAATAAATACATGAGAAAATGTTCCACATCCTTAGTCATTCGAGAAATGCAAATAAAAACAACATCGAGATTTCATCTCACCCCAGTAAGACTGGCCAGTATGA